>PVJX010001158.1:5111-171438 GCA_004027295.1 Dolichotis patagonum | reverse complement strand
TGACCCACTGATTGCTCAAGTGTGTATTATTCAGTTTCCATGTGTTTGTGAGGTTTTTGCAGTTGCTTTTATCATTAATTTCTAGTTTCACGGCACTATGATCCGATAACATGCATGGGATAATTTCAATTCTTTTGCATTTACTTAAATATGTTCTGTGGGCTAGTATATGGTCTGTTTTAGAGAATGTCCCATGTACTGCTGAGAAGAAGGTATATTCTGATGTTGTTGGATGGAACACTCTGTATACATCTATCAAGTCCTTTTGTTCACAGGTGTGATTAAGTTCTGTTATGTCTTTGCTGATTTTCTGTCTAGTTGATCTGTCCCTCTGTGTCAATGGTGTGTTAAAATCTCCTGTTGTAATTGTGTTATTGCTTATTTGACTTTTCATTTCTGTTAATATTTGCTTTGTATAGCTGGGTGCTCTGGAATTTGGTGCATATATATTTAAGATTGTTATCTCTTCCTCTTGAAGTTTTCCCCTAACTAGTATGTAGTGACCTTCTTTATCTCTTTGGATCATTCTTGGTTTGAAGTTCACATTGTCTGCAACAGGATGGCTACTCCTGTTTTTTGTTTGTTTGTTTGTTTGTTTGTTTGTTTCTTTGTTTCCTGTTGCATGAAGTATTGTTTTCCATCTTTTGACATTCAGTCTATGAGTTTCCTTTTGGGTAAGATGGGTTTCTTGTAGACAGCATATGGTTGGATGTTGTTCCTTGATCCATTCTGCCAGTCTGTTTCTTTTGATTGGTGAGTTGAAGCCACTTACATAAATGGTTATAACTGTTACATATTGGTTTATTGTTGACATGTTATCTTTCTGCTGTTGTATCATTAGCTTTCCATTCTGTTAATTGTCTGCCTTGCTTGGTGGTTTTATTCCATGTATATCTAGAATGTCTTTCAGTATTCTTTGTAGGGTTGGTTTGGTGTTCATGAAGTTCTTCAGCTGTTCTTTGTCATAGAAGTATCTTATTTCTCCATCCATTGTGAAGGACAGTTTTTCAGGGTATGTCAGTCTGGGTTGGAAGTGGTTTTCCTTTAGGATCTGAGATACTTCACTCCATGCTCTTCTTGACTTCATTATTTATGTTGAGAAGTCTGCTGTGATTCTGATAGGTTTTCCTTTATAGTTGATCTGTCTTTTCTGTCTAACAGTTTTTATGGTGTGTTTCTGGGATGGTGATTATTATGTGTCTTGGTGTAGTTTTATTTTGGTTATAGCTATTTGGAGTTGTATATGCTTCACTAATCCAAATGTCAGTTTCCATTCTCATATTTGGGAAGTTTTCAGCTATGACTTATGTAAACATCCTCTTGATATCATTTGGGCTGTTCCCTTCTTTTTCATTTATCCCTATTAATCTTATGTTATTTTTGTTTGCATCATCTTGTAGCTGTTGAACTGTTATTTCCTGATGCTTTGTTATTTTTAAAAGATCTTTCCTTTCCTGTTCACTAGCTGCAATCTTATCTTCGAGGTCTGAAATTCTATCTTCACTTTCATTGAGGTGGTTTTTACAGCTTTCAATAGAATTTTTGATTTCCTGTATATCTCTTTGAATCTGCTTTATGTATTCTGCTTGTTTCTTATAGTGTTCATTCAGGGATTCTATCCGTTTGCTTTGTTCCTCTAATTTTTTAGCTATGTCTTCACTAGATGTGTTCACTATTTCTTTCACTACTTTTATCATTTCTTGTTTTACCTGGGCAATTATTTCTAATTTGAATTTCTCCATAGCTTCCCCTAGTTGCTTCTTTATTTCAGTTGATATCATTTCAGTCATTTCAGGTGTGTGGCTTCTATTTTTTTTCTATGTACATGGCTCCCAGGCTTTCTTGGGATGGGCTGGTGATTTGAGCCTGCCTTTGGTCTTTCCTTTTGTCATTTTTCTTTATTTCCTTGGTTTGAGTGGTGTTCCAAAGCTTCCTCTGGGTGTGTTGCAAATCTCCTACTGCATCCTCAGCTACTGGAGCAGTCTCAGCTCCTCTGCAGGTACTTGGCTCCCTAAATTGAGATGTGTAAGTAGTGTGTGTTGGACTGGGGCCAGAGAAACCCCTGGGGCACAATCCCCTGTCCTAGGGGTGTGGATATGAACTCAACCACTGGCAGCCCTGGTCTCAAGCTGTCCCCAGGCCAGCCCAATTGAACCCAGAGTTCTCGTGCAAGGTTTCTGCCTCCTGGACTGAAACAAGACCACTGAGCATTGTTGACTGAGGCCCTGCAATCTGCTGGACACAGTGCAGTGTCCCAGTAGCTCCCCAGAAAGTCAAAAGCCAGAATGTAGGTCTCCAACTCTCTTCAGGTCACCAGAACTCACCTGGGGCAAACTCCACCCCTCTGCAGATTCTTGGCTCTCTTAATTGAGATGCAGAAGCTGGGCATGGAGAACTGGGGCTGACAAAGCCCCAGGACATGATCTCCTGTCCTACGGGTGTGGATATGAACACAGCAGCTGGCAGTGCTGGTCTCAAGCTGTCCCCAGACCAGCCCTATTGAGCCAGCTTTCCCCAGGTCACCGGTACTCACCTGGGGCAAACTCTGCCTCAGCATCTTGAGTAGCTAGGAGTACAGGTGTGTGCTACTACACCTGATTGCTGTGTGTGTTAATTCTTAATCATAAATTTTCATAAAATTCATTGCACTTAGGGAATTGACTGAAGAAAATCTGATCTGATGTAACAGTTTTATGGGGGAATAACAATTTGACAGAAGTCATTTTATACATAAACAAGAAATATATACAAAGCTATCCACAGCAACACTTGCTTACAATGCGCAATATTTAAAATAAACAAATTATTTATGTATGAGGAAATACAGTACATCAAAACTATGATATATTATGACACATGGTGAAACTGAGAAAACATAACAATATACTGTATGGTATATAGCCCGTGCTAAAACTTACAAAATAATAGAAGTAGTTCTACCCCCATATGTGTAAGAAAGCACAAGCACTAAACGAAACAAAATGATACAGCTTGATAGAGACCCATTTACTTAAGATAGAGTTATAGCTTGGTAAAATCATCATGAATTAAACATATCACAAGTTAAAAATGCCTTTAACATGCGTAATGTATAGAACATTACAGTGTGGTGATGCGGTACACTGTATTCGTTGTGTGCTTTCTAATCATGTGGCTGACTGTGAGGGGCAGCTTCTACCCATGGCTCAGCACCTCAAGAAAGAATTATACTGCAGAGTGCTAGTCCTACAGATTGCTAGTCCAGGAAAATATCAAAGTTTAAAATTTTAAATATGGTTTCTTCTGAGTATACATCATGTTTCCACCATCCTAGTGTCAAAAAAAATCATAAGTTCTCCCATCCTGAGCTAGGGCTCTCTATATGTGCAAATTAATGAAAACAGTTTTAGAAGGATAAACCTGACACATACACCATTTTTAATCCCTTGAAAGAGGAGTTAAAATGGGAAAGGCATATTTCACAGTGAACTATTATTTTATCTTCATTGTTAGTGGCTTCTATAAAAAAAATTCATGAACTAGAAATATAATTAAAAGCATAAAGCCATTGTCCCTTATAGTTCAACTAGCTTGGGCAGGAATAGCTTAAACTGTATAGTGCTGAATGCAGTCCCAGTGTGCCGAATGAGGTCATGCCAGATCTGAACTATAATTTTAAATCAGCATCAGAAAGATGGAAAAACTGGGTTGGGAGGAAAGCACTCTTATTAAAATACTAAAAAATTTAATAACCACAATAAGCACATTGACCTCTAATAAAGCATATGTCTCATCATTGAATTATTCTCTTTCACATGCGTGACCAAGTGTGAAAATTTGCTTTTAATTTACTTTACAAGGCCTTCTCAAAATCCTTCTCCCCAAACTATATAATGCATTATTAAGCAATAAATAAATCAGGTTCCACATAACTCAGCACTTTAGACGCACCTAAGGAGCCACTTGCCAAGCACAAGTTTGAGAATGATGGTAAGAGAAATTGAGTCCTCATTACCGAGATGCAACATACGCATCATTCAAAAAAAAATGCTCATTTTTTTCAAAGCTCAAAAACAAGGCATGGACTGCATTTCTCATTAAATTTCTGAAATGTCACAGCAGCCATGTTAGAATGCAGACATTCTGTCATAGTTTCTTTTATTGTGAAACATTGCAGCATGATTTGATGGGCACCTGCTTTGAGATTTCAGCTAATGCTATTAGACTTCTTGCAAATAGATATACTAGAATCAGGGGCAACTTCTTAGAGCCGTTCAGTTCAATTACTGTTCTGTCACTTATCTGGAGTAAAAAGTATAGGTAGAATTAGAATGAGATTTGATTCCAGCATAAACACACCAGTTCAGGTTCTTATGCAATGCTATGAACAATGCCATTTGCACAAAATCACTTTGCATCAATTCAGAATAGGTACCAAAAAAATCATATATTTCATACATGAGCTTTAAAGAATTCAATCAAATAATATCCTGCTCATATATTGGCTTTTTAGGCTTTAATAAAATACATCTGATGTACCTGGACACAATCAACTAAAAGAATTCTATGTTTTCTATACAAAGTAGTTATTTTCAAACAGTTGTTTCCCACCCCCTTTTCGATAGATATCTGATAATGTATGGAGGTAGTTTTAGTTTTTCACGTTGAAAGGAAACTGCTAGTGGCATCTGATGGATAGACACCAGAGATGTTACTAAACTCCTTACAAGGCACAGTAAAGTTCTCGTAACAAAGAAGCATCTGACCTAAAATGTGAATAATATCAAGGTTCTTTCAGAGACATAGCTCCAAATTCATTATGTCTATTATTTTTTCTTCTATTGCACAAACTTCTACAAAGAGTGGTCCATGCTCCCTATCTCTGCCTTTTTGCTGCTGTTAACACCATGTCTCATCCCAACATGGTGCCTGCCTCACCCATTATAATGAAACAACTATCTCAAAGGTCACCAGTGAGGTCCTAACCACAAGCCTAATGAACTTCTTGCCTTCTTTGACTTCTTTCTTGAACAATTCTCTCTTCTTCCTTCCAGAACCTTACATTTACCTAGAAGTCTTCTACCTTTTGATCCATGTCATTTGCATGTTCATCCTTCTTTACATGGCCATTGCATGATAGACTTTCTTCACTTACACTTAGTCCCTCTTTCTCTGTAGGTTTCTTAAGGTTCTATCGCTGTTCTAGCAAACTACTGCAAACCTAGCAGCTTCGAATTACAGGAATTTATTATCTTACAGTTTTGGAGATCAAAATTCCAAACTAGGCCCTGCTGGGCTAAAAACAAAGGTTTCAGTGGGTTGTGTTACCTATGGAAGACTTTAAGGGATAATCTCTTTTTTTTCCCTTTCCAGCCTCTAAAGCTACCCCTATAGTCTGCCTAGAAGTCCCTTTCCGATTAACAGTTAGCGATGTGATCAAGTCTTTCTCTGATGTTTACTCCTATGACTCCCTCTCCACAATAAAGAGCCCTTGTAAACACATTGTGTTCACTGGGTAACCCAGGATGCTCTGATAAAAGAAAAACTTTGGACAAATAAACAGTTTAATTCAGCAAAGAACAGTTCACAAATCAGGCAGCTCCTAAAATTAGAACAGTTCTCTGAGAGTCCAGCTCTCACATAAGATGGTTGGATGGCATTTACAGAGACATATAGAAAATAGAAACAAGGCACAAGGTTGTCTCAGTTGGTTAAAGTTTGGCATTTGCTGTGTTTTAAACTAGATCAACTGATTATCAGCCACTGTGATTGGCTAAACTCAGCTAATCAAAAGAACTCAGCTAAGCAAGGGAAAATCCAGAATTACATTTTCTCTAGTTCTTTTTTTTTTTCCTGCACTGTTAGGTTGTAACTTTGTATGCAAGAACTCAAATGTAAGAGTTCAGAAGGTTTTTTTAGGTCAAAGTCAGTTGAATTTAATACTTATTATTATATATTAGCAGAGTAGCAATCTTAATTTCAGCTACTATTTTTTTAATTCCTTTTTCTATATGGAATAACATTCTCAGGTTCTAAAAATTAGAACATAGACATCTTTAGGAGACCATTAATCTATCAGAGTAATTTACCTTCAATTATAATCTACACTTGTGAAGATGATACCTGAGATACTGTCATTTATAAGAGTCTATATCTCTATCCAGCTACAAGTAATCTCTAGTCAGCCTTGGCTCAGTTTTCCACCACAGAAATCATAAAATTCTTGGGATTTCAAAAGTGATGTACCTTTTTCTATGCTCCTGGATTGTCTCCAGAATGGGAGTTGTTGCCAGGGAAATCAACCATAGGCTTATGATTAAAGAGCTGGTGGTTTCAGTCCTGCCCTTCCACTTTTTGACAGCAAGGAGGGTCTGGAGGTTGTGTCAGTTGTCAATGAGCAATGATGTAATCAATCATGCCTGCTTAATGAAGCGCCCATACAATTCCAAAAGGACAATAGAGCGTCCTGACATATAGAGATATCAAGAGAATGGCACCCCGAGAGAGAGCACGCACACCCCCATTCCCTCACCATGCTTGTCCTATGCACCCATTTTGTCTAGTTGTTCACTTATATCCTTCATAAAATCTTTTATATAAAACCAGTATAAATAAATTTCCCCTTGAATCTGTTGGCCACTCTAGCAAATTAATTAAATAAGAGAAGAGGACGATGTGAATTTCAATATATAGCTGGTCATCAGAAGCCCAACCTTAGCAGACTCAACCCTTCAACTGTGAGATCTGACACCATCCCTTGGTAATTACCCTCAGAGTGGAATTAACAGAGATGACACCCGCAGGTTTCCCCTACACACCACTGGGTTTGTAGAGCAAATCTCTGCACATCTGGACATAGACATGTTCTGAACTGTGCTGTGTAGTGTCATAGAGCAGGAAAAATACCTTTTTTCATGTCCTTAAGAATCGCCACATCTAAAAAATGAAATACTGAGGAATCAACCTAACTAAAAATGTAAAAGACCTATATACTGAAAATTATACTACGCTAAAAAGGAGATTGAAGAGGATATTAGAAAATGGAAAGATGTTCCATGCTCTTGGCTAGGAAGAACCAACATTGTGAAAATGGCCATACTCCCAAAACTGTTATACAGATTTAATGCAATCCCAATCAAAATACCATTGACATAACTCACAGATCTAGAAAAAACACTCCTAAAATTCATTTGGAAACAGAAGAAATCTAGAATAGCAAAGGCAATTCTGGGCAATAAAGGCAAGGCAGGAGGCATCTCAATTCCTGACCTGAAAGTGTACTACAAAGCCACAGTGATAAAATCAACATGGTACTGGCAAAGAAATAGACCTGAGGATCAATGGAACAGATTAGAAGATACAAGTATAGGTACAAAGACACTCAGCCACCTGATATTTGTCAAAGAGGCTAAACATGTTCACTGGAGGAAGGACAGCCTATTTAATAAATGGTGTTGGAAAAATTGGCTCTCCACATGCGGAAGACTGAAACTAGATCCATGCCTATCACCATGCACAAAACTAACGTCTAAATGGATCAAAGACCTAAACATTAAAACAGAAACACTAAATCTACTAGAAGATAAGGTAGGTAGAAATCTT
Organism: Dolichotis patagonum; assembly: GCA_004027295.1. NCBI lineage: Eukaryota > Metazoa > Chordata > Mammalia > Rodentia > Caviidae > Dolichotis > Dolichotis patagonum. Next base: position 163,857 of record PVJX010001158.1, on the reverse strand, counting down.
GGAGACATAGGTGTAGGCAGAGAATTCATGAACAAAATGCAAACTGCACGGGAAACACTTCAGAGAATCAATAACTGGGATCTCATATTATTGAAAAGTTTTTGCACTTCAAAAGAAATCACTATTAGAGTCAAAAGAAAACCCACAGAATGGGAAAGAATTTTAACCAGCAACCCCTCAGACAAAGGACTTATATCAAGAACGTATAAAGAATTGAAAAACATCAAACCCCCCAAATTCAAAGACCCTCTCCAAAAATGGACAGCTGAGATGAACACACAGTTCTCAGATGAAGATATACAAATGGCAAATAAATACATGAAGAAATGTTCACCATGACTGGTCATTCGAGAAATGCAAATTAAAACAACACTGAGATATCATCTCACTCCAGAAAGAATAGCTGCCATCAAGAAATCAACTGATAACAAATGTTGGCGAGGCTATGGGGAAAAAGGAACTCCACTGTTGGTGGGAGTGCAGACTGGTGCAACCACTATGGAAATCAATATGGAGAATTCTCAGAATACTAGGACTCTTCCCCTCCTGGGTGTTTTCCCAGAAAAACTGAAAAGGTCATATCACAGTGATATATGTGCACCCATGTTCATAGTAGCACAATTTGTAATAGCTAAATCTTGGAAACAACTAAGATGCCCATCAACCACAGAGTGGATGAAAAAGATGTGGTATTTTTACACAATGGAGTGTTACTCAGCTATGAAGAAGGATGATCTTGAGGCCTTCATAGGCAAATGGAGACAACTTGAGACTATCCTCATTAGTGAAATAAATAAGAATCATATTTATAAATGTCACATTGTCTCTCTAGTGTAAAAAGTAATAAGCACTGTAGGAGTAATAAAACCCAAAATGTGTAATTGCTACTGTAAAAAAGAGAGGAAAAGAAAGTGCTCTAAAGGATATAACTGCATGCATGTTTACGTGTGTAAGATGACAATATTACTGTTTTTGTTGGAATGTTGAGCAGAACCATTAACAGTCTCACTGTTTGAATGTCTACTTTGTATGCTTTAATTTTGTAACTTGAGCAACTATTTCCAATGATGAAAGTATGCAACTTATCAAGTGGCAATTTCTTAGTGTTTTTGTTTTTGTTTTTTTTGTTGTGGTTGTTGTTCTTTTGTTTTTCTTTTTTTTTTTTTTTCCTTTCTCCTTTGGAATTCTGTATTGTTGCTACCCTCTTTCTGTTTGTTTGGGTTTTTTTCTCTTTAAATTAAAAAAAAGGATATAATTGCATGTATGCTTAAGTGTGTAAGATGAATGACCATATTACTGTTTCTGTTAGATCACAGAGCAGGACTGTTAACAGTCTCATTGTTTGAATGTGTACTTTGTATGTTTTAATTTTGTAACTTGAACAACTATTTCCTAGATGACAGTATGTAAGTTATCAAGTAACGATTTTTTAGTGTTTTTTTGTTCTTTCCTTGTTTTCCTTGAAATTCTGTATTGTTGCTACCCTTTTTTCTGTTTGTTTTGGTTTGTTTTCCCTTTAAATAAAATTAATAAAAAAAAGAATTGTCAATGTTGTACTTTGTGTCTCTAGTCTACTCTTCTAAACTTTAGACCTATATACCCAAAGGTACAAGGTAAATTGTTCCCACGTCCAATTCCAACCTTCCCCCCAAATAAAGCAGATCCTTGGCTAGTGTCCTCTGAGCCAGGGAATGGGATCACATCCACCCACTAATGCCAGCAGAACTGGAATTGACCAGCCTTAACAACTCCTCTTTCTTTACTTCCATTTCCAATTCTTGCACTTTCTAGATATATTTTCTCAATCTATGATCAAATTTTATTATTTACCATCTCATATATTTAATTACCTATTCTTATCTTCATCCTATGACTCTAAGTCCAGAGGCATGAAATTAACCAGCAACACTGCAAGGGCCTCCTTATTGGGCTACCCATGCCAGCTGTGAGGTCTCCATTCCTCACATGGTAGACACTTTTTGGAACTCAAATCACATCAAGTCCTCTTCCTGCTTACATTCTTCAAGAGCTTTCTGTATTTCTAGGGATAAAAAACACTTAAATATGAATGAAAAATGGTAAAGCTCTGGCCCCTGTGTACTTCTCCAGCCTCCCACACCACCCCATCACCTTCCTCTTTCTCTCTTTGCCTGGCCTTGATACAACCTGTGTTCTGCATGGAATGCTTCTTTCATTTCTCTTTGGCCATATTTAATTTCTTTTTATCCTCAGCTCTCAATTTAACCATCATCTCTTCATGGCAGTGAATCCATGGCTCAAGCCTTACAGTGTCACGTGCCTGTCTTTGGCAGCACTTAGCACAAGTGCAATTTTAAATTGCTTTGTGAGATTATTTGATTGACCGAAGTCTCTTCCCTTTGAGCATGTGTTCTACAAGAGCAGGGACAGTGTCTGTTCTCACCACTGCATCACCAGGGTCCAGCCCAGATCCCTGCTCAAGGTCAATATGCAGTAACTAACTGTGAAGTAGACAAATAGGAGCATCCATGAGTAAGATGTCTATTGCTGTACTTACAGAAATGTTCAGTTGGTTCTCTTGTTGATTATTAATTTCAATAAATTTTTACTGATTGCAAATTTGTTTCATAGAACAGTAAGTTTTTATTTCATTTCATTTTATTTTATTTCCTGATTAGAATCTCTGAGTAATATAACATACTCTTAAGACTCATGTTAAAAGGTCAATTGGGGCTGGGGATTTAGCACAGCGGCATAAGCGCCTGCCTTACAAGCACACAGTTGTAAGTTTGATCCCCAGTACCAAAAAAAAAAAGGTCAATAGAAAGGGGGAATGCTCTTCTGGCATCTCTTGATTTCATTTTCTTCCCTCTGAGAACTGGTCTACTCAATAGGAACATAGCTCCACTCTCTACCGTCTGCATAATTGCCAACAATTTTCAAAGCTGCCAATGGCATCTGGGGACACTTACTGAAAATGACAACAGATTTCAACATGGCATTAACTTGTATAATGTTTTCCTAAGGATTCATGTGTCAGAGTCACTCTTGTTAAATGATCTATTAGGCTCTGCGGTCTCTAGAAAGGTCATCTGTTACATTGCAGGCCAGAAGCATTGCCCCTACTTCATGTGATATGAAGCCAATCTCCCAAACTAACTAGAGGGAAACTGGCACACATCACTGCTTACTAACCAAAAGTCAGAGGCCTCTGTTCACAGCCAGAATGGTGCACATGAAAACTCCACGCCATTAGCTTACACATTAACACACAACAGCAAAATGTCCTGTGATTTAATAGCAATTGAATTTTAATACTTATATTATTGGCTTTAAATAATCAGTATGGTTATGCCTAAGGTTGGTAAAAACAGTATTTAGTTAGTTAGTTACCTATCTTTTCATCTATGGCTTCATAATAAAGACTTTTAGAAGGAGTACTTGAATTTGCCACATAAAAAATACAAAGATACTTGAAAAATATCTACAAATTCATGTGCAGGTGTGATAGTATGATAATTGTAGGGATCTGAGAAATTCCTGAGTTGGATGAAGACAATGTCTTGCACAGCAATTTGAAAACAAAAATAGAGCATTAATTAAAGTAAAAAGTTTAGTGAAATGTCCCTGGCGAGGGAGAATATAGAACCACACCAGAGAGCTCCACACAGCTCTCTTTAGGGTAACTAGCAATAAAAATTATAGGGAAATTAATTCAACATCATATTTATGCACATGTATAGAAGATGTGTATGCATGATCTTGGATATACATTAATATTGAAAAATGGTATCAGTTGGGTTCACTGCAAACCTTTGTCCAAGATACTTAGAAATGAAAACATGTGCTTCAGGCAGATATCCTATCACTTATTTGCATAACCTTCAGTTTACTTTTTTTTGCCTCTGTTATAGAGCAAAGATTCAAACCGATAACTTAGAAGGCCATTGAGTTGACTTTGAGATATAAATTGCATCTTTTAGAAAAATCAGGGGTTTATTTAAAATTTTTAAAACTGACTAGGACCTCATAGAGCCTCATGTCCTCTTTTCATTAAGGTAAGTACTTGGAAACATACAGCAGTTGAGTTACTTTGCTAAAGCACACAGTTGCTCACAGGGCAAGCAGGGACCACAGTCTCCACACTTACAATTCTGTCCCTTTTTAATACATCCTGATGCCTCCCAAACACCATGTATTTTTAGACATGATTAGTCTTTATAGTCTTTTGCTCAAGTAGAATGAATGCCTCCTTACATTTAAAAGACACATTAAAAGGCCCAAAGAGCACAAGCCATTAAAAGGTACTGATGAAATGAAAGCATCATAATGTAGAAGTTAGGCACAAGAAAGGATGCCATAAACAAAATGAATGACAAGCCATAGGTGAGGAGGCATTAGTATCAGACATAACTTAGAGGGCATTACTCTCCCAAATACATAAAGTGCTATAATTAAAAAAGAAAAGATAAAGTCAAAAGAAGAAATACATGGACAAAAAAATATACAGAAGCAATTCATAAGCAAGAAATAAGTGGATAACACATTAGTGAAAAGATAATCATGATGGTAGGAAGATACAAATTACAACAATAATAATATAGTACCAAATCGACAAAATAAAGTTATCATTGGGTAATATCAAGCTCTAGGAATGCTACAGATCTATGATAACTACCAAATATCATTGGTAAGAGTTTAAATTTATACAGTGATTTTGAACAACCATTGAGGATATCTAGTAAAGTTGAAAACATTCATCCTAAAATCCAGCAACTTTTTACTAGATTCATAGTTTTCAGGTGGTAGAATGATGGTTACCTGTCACTGGACATTTGACAATGCCTGGAAATATTTTTGGTTGTCATAGCTGATGTGGGCTGGAAAAGCACTACTGGAATATAATAGGAAAAAGCTAGCAATACTGCTAAACATCCTATAATGCATAAGGTCATCCCTCCTCCAAAGAATTTCCTCACTCAAATGTCAGGAATGTGAAGTTGGGAAGCTATCTAGTATCTAGAGTACACTAAATGGTGGAAATATTAAATATGACCAGCGCTATAGATTAAAAACTGATGGTCAACTTAACTCCAGCTGGATTACATCACCATGCTGCTGAGCATAGATGTTTCACCTGAGGAAGGTTGCCAGCATAAACGGAGACATGGAGAAGGAGAAGGAAGGGTGTTAATGTGTTGAGGCGCGTTGAGCCATTGAAGCATTGTGGGTTCTCCTATGTGTTGCCGTTTGAGCCATTAGGTTCTCCTGGAGAAGCTCTGGTCCTCACATCGAGCATTGCTTCCTGGCTCTGGAGGGGAAGACATGTGCCGCTTGGTCTCCAGGATGAACTCATCACACTGGCTTCCTGGCATGTACTAGACTGTGCTTGTCATTGGAAGAGCTCAGGGCCTCCGTGTCGCTGAGGATGGCTGTGGTGCTTTTCAGGTCAGCCCAGGTCTTTGTTGTGAGTGTGACTTCTTGGCTCCAGCATAGAACCCTCAACCTGTCAGCACAGCTCCTTGACCCTGCTGGCATAGACTTCCTGGTTTCCATCACTGACCTTTGGGTCTTCCCAGCATGTAAGAGGAACTGGCGTGAGTCCTTCTTGTGGGCTCTAGACCTCCAGTTGGACTCGTGGGAGGCATTGTCATGAGCTCTGGGTCTTCATCTGGACTCATGTAGGACATTGCTATGGGATTCAGGCCTTTGGCTAAATATTCTATGTCTTCAGTGTTGTGGATAGATTTCCTGCATTTTCTTGTGTTAACTCTGGGTGACCATCATAAAAATATTATAAACTCCATGTCCTAATTCTAATTGTTCTCTGTACAACCCCTGACTACAACAACCAGATTTTGGAAAAAGGTTTTTTTTTAGAAGGAATTATTTTAAGGATTTTGAGATGAGATTACCCTGAAGTCTCTAGGTAGGTCCTAAATCCAATAACACTGGGATTCTAAGAAAACAGAAAGACAAAAACAAGAGGAAAGACACAGAGGAGGGTGAGTCATGCAAAGATGAAGAAAGAGGCTGGAGTAACCCAACTAGAGGCCAAGCAATGCCGACAGTCACCAGAAGCTACAAGAGGCAAGAAACAGAATCTCATCTGCAATTCCAGAGGAAATGGACAACACTTTGATTTTGAATTTCTGGCTTCCAAAACAAGGAGAGAAAAACCATTTACCATCAGCTTGTGGTAATTTGATACAATAGCCATAGGAAACTCATACACGATCTGTTATTGTTTGGGTCTTAAGTGTCCCTCAAGGCCCATGTGTCAAAGGGATGTACTATTTGGAAGTGGTGGAAACTTTGGGAGGTGGGACCTAGTGGGAAGTCTTTTGCTTATTAGAAGTATGCCCTGAGTGGGAATGTGGGACCTGGAGCACCTCCTTTCTCTCCTGGCTTCCTGGCTTGTGAAATGATTTTGTTCTGCCATGTATTTTCACCATGATGGGCTATGTGATCAGCACTGCAAAGAATGCCTCCTTCCTACTCTCCATCTCAGACCAGAGCCTAGAGAATTGTGAATTAAAACCTTTTTGCTTTACACATTAATTAGCTCAAGAATTTCATTATGGGGACAGAAATTTGACTAACATATTGTCCTAGAAACCAGTACTCAAGAAGTGCTAGCATACCCAAGGAAAAAGATACAAAGTTTGTCTCTCAAATGATGTAGCAAAAATGTTGAAACAACATGAATTTCTTTCTATAGAAGTCCTGGTGAAAAAATATTGGCCAAAGGGTACAGAAGTTCACTTATGCTGGATAAGTAAATTCTGGAAATCTTATGTACCACTTGGTAACATCAGTTGATAATATTGTGTCTAATACTTGAAAAGTGATAAAAGAGTAGATATTAAATATTCTCACCATAAAAAGATAAGTATGTAAAATAATGGAAGTGATGGGTATGTTAATTAGCTTAAGCATAGCACTTGTTTCAAATACATATTCTATATTAAAATATCACATTTTATACTTTAATTGTATCATATATAATTCTCAATTTGCCAATTATACTTCATTAGATAAGGGAATAAAATATATTAACTTTCTACAGAAAATGCTTCTTTATAATTTAGAATTTCCATTTCTAAATAAAGACTATCAAAGGCATCAAAAAAAACAAAAGGAAACATGAAAACTATATTCAAGAATATGCACTTAATGCTCTGCAGCAGTAAAACTAAACAAATTAGAACTGCTTATAGCTGTACATATGCATTGCAAAAATATAAAATGGAAAGTACAAAAGTCAATTCAACAGGCTGCCTATGGTATTATATCAATTATGTAAAATTTTTAAATCTACAAAACACTACAATATAATATTTCTGGATATCAATACATCTAAATCTGTGGTAAAAGTCTAATACTGTGGGTCGTAAGTACTGAACCCACATAGTAATTTATCTTGCAAGGAATGAGAAGGGAAAGCAGATAGGAAGAGTGCCCAGGAAACTGCCACTTGAATCTGAGTTATTTAATTCCTTTGGTGAAAATACACAGATTTGATGCAAATTTGACACTACAGTATTAGGATCCTTGAAAGCTGGAGGCTATTTGGCATGTTGTAATAGTCTCTGCTCCTGTCTACTTTAAATTACTGATGATACACTTAACTATTTAATGTGCTTGAGGTATGGAAATTTTGTCATGTCAGATAAATTAAAATGTCTGCAGGTGTCAAGGGAATAATGAGGAGAAAGTGAAACGATAAGGAAATGGGTAACGCGTGAATCATTTGACTCCACACAGAGATTGAGTCCTGGACTGTTAGATCACAACACAAATATAATCCTTTTCTATTGTGTTAGTCCATGTTTGCAGTAAGTGATGATCATTTTCATTGTGGGGAGTTGGTACATGAATGTAACACATCTTAAACCCTTTTTTTCATCCCTTCAGTGTTTCCCTCTCCCTTCCTGTCTGCTTCTCTTTCCTGTAGCTCTTCTGTTATTTGATCTCAGTTGAGAACAATCCTATGTAATTTACTCCTTCATTTTTCAATTTTTACTCCAGTCCAAGACTGGGTCTTCAATGCTTAGAACCATTGGGCTAATAAGGATAGACCTCTGTCTTTATTATGCTAATTATTGAAGTCTATCTGGAGATGCCACCAGTGAGGTGATCTATACTGATGCATCCCTTTCTAAATTTGGAGGAACTGCAGCTATGAGACTTCCTGTAATACTTGGAGGACAATCACAGAGCTGTGCTATCAGTTCTTCTGCTTCCTGGCTCTGACACAAGACAAGGGGAGTCATACAAATGAATTCTCTAAAACTACTACAGACTGTGATCAAGTGTGAGTCCAGTTTCTGATTATGAATTTAGTCAAGACACTCAAAATAAAGACTTGGGGAAGGTATGTGGCAGGGAAAAAGAATACTCAAAAATCTGTTTCTGGTACATGGGAAAAGTTTATGGAAGATGTTTTGGGAAACAAAAATATCCAGATTGCTTAACAGCCTAAAATACCTAGGTAATTGCCCATCTCTCCATTTCATATTGTCTCTGATGGCAAAAACTGGATTTCAGTAATTGAATGATTAGCTTAAAATAATGAGGAATATAGCATTGCAACATCTGTTCTTTTGGCTATAACAACTGTGATAAAAGGAACCCCTTCATTCATGAATTTTTATATTAGATGAGGCAAATGCAAATGTGAGGTGCAAACAGCATCATTCTTAAAGAAAATAAAACCTGTATTTGCATTTTTGCAGCTCATTACTTTTGTCTACTGCCTAGAATCAGCTCCAGTAGTTTGAATCAAGAATTTCTTCATAGCTTTATTCTTGCTAACCTTGATGTGAATGCCAAAGCTTCTAGAAAAGTACTGTCTTTGGGCTTTTCATAGAGTCCATTTTTCCCTAAGACAGACTCGCTAGAAAAATAATTAAATATTATTTATGTGACTCCTAGTTTGCTGTATACTCACTTGGCTAGAATAGACATTCCAGGAAGGAAAACACAGGTACTGCCTTATTCACTACTAAAAATTAATGCCTAACACAAAGTTTGTCTTTTAAATAGGTACTTATATTTAACAAGACTAGATGCAGAAAACAAAACAAATTCTGATCTTGATTGTATGGGATTTTAAAGTATTCACTTTAATGTTTAAAACATACTTGACCTGCCTAACACATTTTATTTCCATAATTACTAAATAACAATTGAAAAGTTTATATAAACCAACAAGTACTGACTTAATTCTGTACCCAAAATAGCCTGATTGCTTAAGACCTTTATTAACTTGCACATGTAATTCTATAGAGAATAATTCATTTGCTTTAGGACTTGGAATATAAGAAATTTCTTCTTATGCATTTGTATATAAGTGTATAGAAAAAAAATATATATATATATTCCCTGCCACACCATCAATTTCTCTTTTCTTTTGTCCTCAGGTTTATTCATTTGCTTCACAATATCACAAGTAGAAGTTACAAATTTGTTTTTTTTAAATATGGCTTGTTAACTAGGCATGAGGAAAAAGATTGTGTTAAATATTACCATAGTACAGTACTTCTACTCCCTAGCACCACTGATACCACATAATAGGCGCTCGATAAATATTTATAGCATAAATAAATCATTGTAATGTAATGGTTACAATTTTATCCATTTCACCAAACTCCAAGGATAAATAAAACTCTTGTCTTCGTTTTGTTTCTAAAACTAATCCCGTATCACCAGTTATCTTCTAAGGACCATTTAGGAAATCTCTGTACCTTGTAACAACACAGAAATTTTTTTGTCTTGCTAGAGTTGAATGATATCATCAAGAGAAATAAATGCTGCCAAAGACTTTTCTGAGAGATGAGAGAGAGAGAGAGAGAGAGAGAGAGAGAGAGAGAGAGAGAGAGAGAGAGAGAGAGAACTGGCCTTGTCAAGTGGACCAGCCATTCTTTCTGAATCAGCACCCAACATGGTTGACTTAGCAGCCAGGAACTGTTCTCCAAAAAACCAGAAAACAAGTACACTTACTTGATGAATGTGAATGTGTTTGCTTTTGCTATTTGGTATGTGACTCAGAGTGACGAATGTGTAGTGCTATGGGTCAGAATGAAAAATCACAAAAATCTAATCATTGGTCCTTCAAATGAGCTTCCCTCAGCTAAGACCTCTGGGATTATATCTGAGCAAAGATCTTTCTTCCAACATGCTCTAGTGATTCAGGTCATTAGCCAATCATTTATATTTCTGCAAAGACTTTTGGACAATAAGCTGGGAGTGTTTCATGGTCTCTAAAATCAAGGTTGCCAGAAAACACACTGGGCAAAAGGAAAAGTTCATGATATAAATCTTTATGTTGGCTTAAAGTTTAGCAACTCTTTCCATATTCTCATCGTCTAGTCATTTACTCCAGGTACACAGGAAGTGCATTACACTCGGTGGACCTACTGATCAGCGAGGAATAAATTGGGGAGGTGCATTGAACCTTTTAGGCTATTAGGATGTCATTTAGTGCCTCGGAGAAGTTCATTTACTTACAGCAAGCCGCCAAGGTCTCTTTCAAAGGTGAGCCATTTAATCCCAGCTTACCCACATGCTCCTGCCCAATGCGCATTCACTAATTTAACTTACTCTGTAGGTTTACTTTTATCTGTCCTTTTTTTATTTATCCAAGTTTATAGTCACATTGTCTAATTTAAACTTAATTAAAACTTTCAATTAAAAAAAAAAACAAAAGATAGTTCCAGAGACCTCCCAGGATACACTTCATTAATGGGAACTACTTAATAAGCAAAATATCTTACCATGCAGGCTAGATCTAAAACTTCAAAGATCCAATGAGTTTTTTTTTTCCAAAGTCAGACTTAAATTGGTAAGAGATGACTAATTATCACAAGACTACAGAGTTTGGAGTCTATTGTCACACAGTTTTTAGTTTAAGGCACAATTCAGAAATGAACTATGATCCAAGCCAGCACAAAGAAACCCACAACAGTAAAGGGACTAATTCTGGAGCAATTGGGAAAGACACACTATCTTCTCTGTGCTTGTTAACCTCAGAAGGCACAATTCCAGAACCGCTCGAGGCCTCAGACTTAACAAAGAGGAAGGCAGAACATGAAAATTCACAAGACAAATTCCTGAATGTGATAAATACTTGATTTAGCTGTAGCCAAAGCAAGTAATGGGGGGGGGGGTAAATGAAAAAAAAGAAAAGAAACAAATCCAAAAGTTCTTCCACACCACACCTCTGTGTTTTTAACTTTAAATCTCAGACTTACAGTCTTCAAAGTTTCAGAACAGGTCTTACAATTCTGAGAAGTTTTCTATTATTTGAAACTACTGTAGGTTGTCTCATTTCTGCTTTTATAAAATATGTTGTATAATCAAATAATACAGTGAATGTTTAAATTTTTAAAAGTGCATTACAATAAAAGATATATTGCCCTATTTACCATCAAAATATTATCCATTGCTTCCACCACACATCCCACCATTTCTGCCACTTTCTGAAATGGTTCTCATCGTCCTCTTTCATAGGTGTCTTTAGGTATGCTGTCGTGGCTACCTCAAAGTCCTGAATCAATTTCAGACATTTACTATTCATGGTCATTGTGACTTTCAGGAAGAGCCAAAAGTCACATTGTGCCAGATCTGACAAATAAGGTGGATGAGGACAGACTAATACTTTTTTGATGCAGAAATTGCCAATTCATGACATCAAGGCAGCCATGAAAAGATACTCATGAAAGAGGACTTCCAGAACTGCTTCCAAAAGTGGTAAGAATGATGGGATAAGTGTGTTTGAAGAGAGGTGGATTAATGGCCGTGTGTCTTTTAATGTAATACATTTTGGAATTTTTTAAACATTGACCATAATTGATCACACCATGTAGAATACCAAGACTACAAGAGGTCCAGTTCATCATGCAGGTGGTAAGTGGTGGGGCTGGGCTCAGTGTTCAGCCCCTCTGGCTGCAGAACCCATGTCCTTAGCTCCTGGGCCATACTTCACAATTAATAGCCTCTGTTATCAGGACATGACTGATCACAATTCTCCAGAGAAACAGAGCTGAGAGGAAACAAAACGTAGAGATTAACTTTAAGAAACTGGTTCACATGATCATGGAGACACGTGAGTCAAATCTTTGTGGAGTAGGTCATCAGGCCAGAGACCCAGAGAAGAGTTGTAACTCAAGTTCAAAGGCTGGCAAGCTTCCGTCTCTCTCATGAGAGGTCAGTCTTTGCTCTGGTAAACCCTTCAAATGATTGGGTGAGTCCCACTTAAATGTCAATCTCACCAGTAAATATCTAGACTAACATTTGGTTAAGTAACTGGGTGCTTCAAGACCATACTCATAAGTAAATAAATCAGACTCACATGTGTAAACATCATACTGTCTCCCTAGTTTGGGAAGCTGAATGACCAAATAAGATTCAAAATGTACAACAGATATGGTGACATGGGAAGAAACTGTTCAAAAGGAAAGAGAAATTGATGGGGGAAAGGAGAAAGGAAGGAAAAAGAAAAAAAATATATTCAGACGGTATTTCATGCCTCAATTTGCACTCTACTTTGAAGAGAACAATACTCGATATACTAATTATTATTACTCTCCTACTATCTTGCTTTGAATTTTTTTCTCTTTAAAATAAAAAATACATATTTTGGGGTGCTATCACCCAGCCAAGTTGACACATAAACTCAACAGTCACAAGGGCTCATGGAGCAAAGACTTTACCTCTTTATTTAGAACATGGAAAATCCAACTAATCATCTAAGAAAAATCCAGCAAGAGGCTCCATCTCCTAAAGATTAGCTGCTATCTTACACTCACATGGACCCTTCCCCAGTGAGTTTCCTAGACACTTATGGATCTCCTCCACCTAGAAACCTATCAAAGCCTACTTTGGCCCAAGCTGTTCTGCTCAGGGATTTCCCAGGTAGCTCCATGAGGGCTCTTGTCCATTCAGGTAAATGCCTTAACAGAAACATGAAGAGTAGCCTGAAACAATTTAACTGATGATATGGGATCTTGGTCATTAGTTTTTTGTCCTGAAAGAATGTGGCAACCTTAAAAAGAAAGCATCATATAAAGCTGGACTTACAAAGAACACTTCATGCTCTTGCCTTGTCTTCTTTGTTAACTTCATGGTTTACTTTGTGGATTGTAAGTCACGTATCTCAAAGAAACACTCAGGTTTCTCTTCATAACCCTTAAGTTTGTTGCCTTGGTGATATTCAAGTGAATTTGTCTTGAAACTTTTAGAATAAAAAGCTACCATACTTTTTTTTTCCTATATTCACTTTCCCCTTTGAGTTTTTCAATTTTTCTTTATCAAATTTTTTTGGTCCAGTGTTAGTTTTTGCTTTTCTAATAGTTTTTATGTTTTCCAAGCAGACACTGTTGGGAAAAACCTATAGATTTCCTCTTCTGTGAGGTCTAATTCCTTGAGTAGATGGCATTTACTGTGATGATGAGCCTTCCTGATTTATCACACCCACCTGCTGTGATATAGGTGGCTGGGTTCTAAGTCAACTATCTCTGATACAGAAAACAGCACTGGCAGGAACACACAATGAGCCAGAACAGCAGGGATGTTTTGCATGATTAGTCATGTGGACCTCAGGAGGCCACTGAGTGCCACCTGATGGGAGCTGTCAGCTTGACCTCTATAAGGAACCAAGAGGCTGCTACCCTCCTGAAGGAGGCCCTGCATGCTCAAGAGACAGACCACCAGCAGATTTCAAACCTGTAACAACCAGGAAATGGCAAGCCCATTTATTCTTAGATTGGCCCAAGTCCTTCTATCCATAGATACATGAAGAAAGAAGCCTATAGATTTCTCCTCCCAATTAGGATGATCAACTAAAGTCCCTCTGTATCAGAAGCTACCCCAAAACCAAGCCAATGTGGCAGGCCACACATGACTCTGTGGACTTAGCATTAGTGCCTGAGGAACAAGGAAGACGTTGTGCTTCACCTCCAGATCCCCCGAGAATATCCTCAGAGTCCAGGGAAGCAGTCAAGTCTCACTGTGTCTCCAATGCTTAGTGTAATGAAAAAGTTATAGTCCTTACAAAGCAACTCTATTTTTCAATTTTTCTGTGTTTCTTTTATTAATGTATGTTTGCCATACAGAATGGTGATAGTTATTTTGAGGAACTGGTACATCCATAAACTTATCTTCATTATTTTTAATACCTTTCCTCTCCTCTCCCTACCTTTTGCTTCCTTGGCTCCAACAGTCTGAGAAATCTCAGACACAGAAAGCTAAATATCACATGGCTCCTCTCAAATGGGAAACATAAAATACAAATAAGTAAATAAGGGACAGATGGTAGAAAACAAGGAAACAGCTTATCAGAGACAATGAGACTTTAAAGACGATAAAAAGAAAAGCTCATTAAGTCAGCTCTCTTGTTTTAACCCTTCAGTGGCATCTAACAGCTATCAGGATGAATAATAAAAATATTACCAAATGCAACCATCATCTGTTGTATGTCAAGCACTGCCCTAAGTGCTTTCCCTTTACCTGTCCTTCCCTCCTTCCTCACCCTCCGCCTGCCATTTCCTTACTTCCTCAAAAATGCCAGACGTTCCCTCCTCTTGCAGTCCTCATGTATAACTTCCTGTACAAAATATTCTTTCTGTTCATTCTTCAGAGATCAGCTGCGATACTATATCTGCAAGGGAGGTCCCTCCAACACTCTCCTTTGAAATCACTTCCATTGGTAACATGCTTCCAGGAGACCCTAAATTCTGACTTTGTAACATTCACCACATGCACAATTTTCTGTTCAGTGTCTCCCTTCTTTACAAATTATAAGCTGTGCAGGTAGAATGGCATTCATTTCTTCACAATGTATCACCCAGCATATCGCCACCCTTAATGTTTGATAAGTGTATGCAGTAAAATACTCCTCTTGGCCTGTAATGACATTACCACTGACATATTCTCAGTTTGTTCTCTGAATTTTTGAAGGATGTTTTGCATATTTCAAGTAAGATGCAGTTTCTCTGCCCATAATGTCATCTTGCTGGGTGTCAGTCACCCAGCAAGGAAACTGAGTGCACACCCCCCACCGTGCCTCAGTGAGACAGCTTCCCCTGTCCCTGACCATTCTCAACCACAGGACTGTAGTTTCAAGGCCCTGACACCACCATGCCCAGGGATATCTTGGAGAAGCTCATTAAACATCTACAAGTAACCCAACTTGAATTATCAAAATTCCCAGAAGTGCTAAGTTATAGGATGGTAGATATATCTTAGTGCAATACTACCAACAAACTATCATCAGGGGAAAATATTTTATAAAGGACAGATGTACTATGTGCTGCTGTTCATGTTGCTAATGATTATAACAATGATGATGATGACCATGATTTTGCAATTACTTCTTAAATACAAGCTTATACTAACCTTATGAAACTATAACTCTTATTTTACACAAAAGGAAAGTGAGGCTCAGAATTTTCATAAGTTCATTCTGTAAACAGCAGCTAAGGTAGGATTTTGACTACACTGATGTCATTCTAAATTGGTTAGAGAACCACAGACGTCAGAATAATCAGGTGTTTGTTAAAAACAAGTTTTGATATAGTCCACAGAGATTAGTATTAGAATCTCTCCTAATACAGTCCATTAAATTCCCCCTTTCATGCACCTTAAAATTTAGAAAGTGCCATACTAAACTATAGACTCAAATCTACTGCCTAAATGTACTGGGTAACCTCTCTTTCCTTGTCATATCCATAAAAACAGATTCTAAGCCAATCTGAAAGGAAGACTGTCTCCTCATTTTACCTGCCCTGAAACTAATTGGTTTTCCCAATTGGTTTGTTAAGCATGAGGATTGAGAAGAATTTAGTAACTGAAAGACCCACTAAAGGGTCTTTACATATACAACTTAAAGGCTTATAAAAGTACAATCAGTGAAGATGGAACTGCACAATAATTAAAGGGCCAATGTACTACAAGGACAAAGCAGTTAAATATGGATATGCCAAACAACAGTTTTGCAAAACCAAAAAACCAGAAAAAAAAGGAGCAAAACCCAAGAGAGTTAGAAGGTGAATTAAACAAATCCAAAAGTATACTTCTGGTCATCTACCATGTGTTCTTAAGAATTAATAAAAATACTGGACAGAAAATTAGCAAGAATACAGAGGAATTCAATACCATCAACCAACAGGATATAATTGGCATGTACATACAGGACACTCCACCAACCTTAGAATATACATTCTTTTCATGTGACTATGGCACAATCACCATAATAGACCATATCCTGTGTTATCAACAAAAACCCTAAGCAATTTTAAAAGAAATGAATTCATTCAAGGTATGTTCTCTACTATAATAGAACCAGACTAGCAATCAGTAATAGAATGATAAAAGGAAAATATTCAAACAAAAAGAAATTAAGGATCTTTTGAAACCTTCCCTAAGGTACTCTACTCATACATCATCTCAATAGATTGTTATTAAAAACAAAATTGTCTTTGCCTATCATTTGTCCATATATTTGCCTTGAAAGATCTGAGGAAAATGAATAAAATAAGTGAAAGCACAGAAAATAGTGTATATTTAATCTGAGAAATTGTGTTAGCCTCTTATTTTATGGAAATTGGAGGATAGTTACAAGCCCCCAAAGATGAAGGCCCATCCTGCAGCTAAGCCTTCAGTAATTTAGGAGTTTAAACCTCTTCAGCTGAGATTTTAGTCATCAGAAGCCAGCTTCCCCTTTTCTTCTGCTGATGGCATGACTTACAGCACATCTGCAATGGAGGCATGGGTTCCCTGGGCAGTGGTGTGCAGAACTGTCATCAGATGTAATTTCAGTTGAAAATTGCATTCTGCCCAGGTAATGCATGAATCCAGGAGAAATAGCTCACTCTTGCTCCTTCAAGGATGATCTGCTCACTCAAGTGACTTTAATCAAAATGCTGATGGGCAGAGAGCAGAAGGTGCTTTTCACTTGGTCTCAAAGGGGAAGGAGAAGAGCCTCTGGAAACAGGTCTATGCTATTTACAGAAGTGAGAGTGACAGTGGCAGAATGGGTGGCGCCTGGGCTGCTTTAGCCCAAAGTGCTGGAATGGTCTGGACTACAGGCAGTCAAAGAACATGCATTGCGATTGGTAAGGAAATGCAGAGTCCCTCCTTCATTTGCAAATACAGATGAGCCCTTAAGTTGGGATTTCTTAACTGATCTCTATGTCCCATTGGATTCTGCATGGATAATAGCTATCCTGACCCTACTTTATAGTTTTGGTTTTTTGTTTTAAGAAGAGGGGAATGGGCTTGAAAAACAAGTACACTTCTGCTGACTAAATTCCAAAAGACTGCTTGATAGCTTTCAGAAAACAGTCGACAGTCTTTGCTGTGGTTTGCCAAGCAATCACTCAGAAACTGCCCTACCTATTCAGGGTCTTCGTCTCTTATAGCCTTTCCCTCCATTCTTTTCTTTTTACGAAATAGAAAAAATCCAATCAAAACAAAACACAGAAGGTGATATAGGACTTCAAAACAAGATAATAGGAAATCAACAATGGATGCCATAGTACCTCTTGTTATCTTCAAAATAGCTGTCCATGCCATCACATATCATACCAAACAAAACAGAATAAGACCAAAACAAACCAATACAGGACTTTAAAACAAAATAATAGGGAAT
Source organism: Dolichotis patagonum (assembly GCA_004027295.1). NCBI lineage: Eukaryota > Metazoa > Chordata > Mammalia > Rodentia > Caviidae > Dolichotis > Dolichotis patagonum. The sequence goes on along the minus strand of PVJX010001158.1, from coordinate 146,225 downwards.
TAACAATGGCTAGCTCCTTCCCTTTTTAGACATTTCCTCCCCTTTCACTTTCACAATATCTATTATACATTCTGGATCCCATTAACTCCTTCAGGTTTTTAGACTATCAAGACAACATGAAGTTCACCTATATGAGTCCAAACCATTTCACCCAAGAGCATGATCACAAGTTACATCCATTTATTTACAAAAGCCTCATGATTATCCTTCTTTATAGCTGAGTAGATTTCCATTGTATAAAAAATGTCGTATCTTTTTTATCCATTCTTCATTTGATGGGCAAGGTATCCCTCATTTTTTTCTGGTTCCCTGTCACATGGGGCATTGTTTTTCTCTCCTTTGACTTTGAATCTGTGAATTTCCTTTAGAGTTAATGTGTTTCTGGTACACCACATATTGATGGATCTTATGTCTTGATCCACTCTGCCTGTATTTCTTTTTATTGATGAATTGAGGCTATCTGCATTAATGGTTATGGCCAACAAGCACTGGATTGTCTCTGCCATGTTTTTTTCCTGCTATTGGCTCCAGATTTTTTCCTCCCATTCAATTATCTGCCCCACTTGGTGATCCCACTTTGTTGCTGTTCTGGGACCATGGTCATATTTACTTCTCTCTACCATATCCTTCAGTACTCTTTGTAGGTATGGTTTGGTTATCATAAATTCCTTCAGTTATTCTTTGTCAGGGAAGTATATTATTTCTCCTCAATTCTGAAAGATAGTTTTGCAGGGTACATCAATTTGGGTTGGAAGTTATTTTCTTTCAGGACTTGAAATACTCCAGCCTCTTATTAACTTCATGGCTTGTGTTGAGACATCTGTCATGATTCTGATGGGTTTATAGGTCATCTATGTCTTTTCTCTAACAGCCTTTAATATTCTGTTGTTGTGCTGAATTTCTGGGATCTTGATTATTGTATGTCTGGATATAGATTTATTTTGGTTATGGCTAGTTGGAGTTCTATATGCCTCACTTATTTGTATGTCAGATCCTTTTCCCATGCTCAGGAAGTTCTTTGCTATTACTTCAGTAAATAGTCTCTTTATGTCATTTGTGTTGACTCCTGCTTTTTTGCTGATACCTGTAATTCTTAAATTATTTTTCTTTGTGTTTTCTTACAACCATTGAATTGTTATTTTCTGGTTCCTTGTTATTTTTAGATCTTTCCTTTCACAATTGCTAGTTGCCATTGTGTCTTCCAAGTCTGAAAATCTATCTTCAGTTTCTTTTGAGAAGTTATACCAGCTTTCAGTGGAGTTTTTGGATTACTAGATATCTTTTTGAGTCTTTTTCATGCATTCTAATTCTTTTCTATATTGTTCATTCAAGGTTTGCCTCATTCTCCGATGTTCCTGCTTTTATTTCTATCTGTATCTTCTTTACAGATGCTCAGCAACACTTTTGTTATGTTTGTCATTTCTTCTTTTACCTGAGACATTATTTCTGATCTCATTTCTTTTACAGCCTCATGAAGTAGTTTCTTTACTACAGTTGCCATAATTCCAGAAATTTCACATGTGCAATTTCAGCTTTCTTCCCTGTCTGTGCCACCTGGGCTTGTTACATTTTCTCTGGAGGCCTTTTGCTCCTTCATTTTGATGCTTTCCTGGGTTCCTTCAGATGAACAGGTTGTGGGGTCCCAGGTGCTTCCCATGTTGGCTACCCATTCACAGTGTAGGGGGATGGGTTAGGTACCTGGGTTTCTCCAAATGTATTTCCCCAAGAGGCAGTAGGATGCAGGGAAGGCTTCTCTTGACACTTGCAGCTTCTCCATAGTATGGCTGGTTGGTTCTCCTGGCTCACACTGGCTACTCATGGAAGAGTCCTGATGGACTTCCCCTCCATTTTATAGTCCAGACAGAAAAGACTGGTCTCAGTGCCTCTCATCCCAGAGACTTTGAAGATTCTATTCCCTCTATCCAGCATGCATTTCATTTGCCTTTCTGCTTGGCTAACTCTTACCTATCCTTTGGGTTTTCTTTTAAAGTCACTTCTGTGCTAGGTCCCATCTGTAGCACCCTGTACTATCCTTCTCCAATCCTTTACCCACTTGTTAACCTTTCTTCCCCACAGACTGGGAGGTCCATGTGAGCAGAAATCAGTTTAGCTTGCTTATCATTTATCCACATCTTCTCACGTCATGCTATAAACACGACATTTCATAAGTGCATTTTGGACAAATAATAAAAAACAGAAAACAAATTATTTTTTCTGGTATGAAAGGTTTAAATACAAACCTGTCATTCCTGACTACTGACACAAAGAAGAATTGTTTGCACTGGTTTTCAATATACCGATCTTTTAACATACTGACTCAGTGCTAGTCAATAAACATGCAACGAGTTTATATGTAAATAAGCACTAGAGAAAGATAATTTTTGTCTTTCCAGAAATTATCTCATCTTCCTCCCTACTTATTGCTTTATACACTGATTAATTCTTAACTTTCCATTTCTTGTGCTAAGAAAAAAATGTGAGATGAAAGTTCACACTTTAAAAATACTACAGGATGAGAGATAACAATTGAACCTCGATTTCTTTATCAGTCAAATGAGGGTGGTAGACCCCGAGTTGTCTACCTCACACTAAATGAAAGTATGCAAAAATGCTTTTGTAAATTTCAAAGCACAGTGGAAAATAAGACGCTTCATTATGTCGAAGTCAAACTAAAATCAAAAGTTAAAGTTTTTCATTTTTTCACCATCAACCCAATACAGAGTTAGAGAAAATTTTGGACATGAATATCATCAGAGAAGAGCAGATTGAAAACTATTTCATAACACAGATGCTGAAAATTCCACTTGAAATGTATAATGTTTTGAGAGTTCTTGTCCTGGATTTCTCTATCCTCTAATATCTACGTTTCTTCCGGATTCTTCAGCAGAGACTGGCAATTTTTTTTCACAAAAGGCCAGAAAAGAAATACTTTTTATTTTGTGGGTCACACAGTCTCAGTTCCAACTAAAGACCTCTGGCTTGTAACAGGAAGACATTTAAATGACTAAGTGTGGCAATGTTCCAATGAAGCTTTATTTACAAAACCAGGCAATGAACCAAAATTATTCTTGTGGGATGCAATTTGCTGACCCCTTGTTCTGTCATGTTTGTGAGGGGAATTCTCTCTGTTATAGGTTAGTTTCTCAGATTCTGAGATGAAGTAGTATATAAAAGGTTAAATAACACAGGGTCATGGAGCCAATATCTGTGAAGAGACAAGGACAAAACAAGGACTTGAGTTGTGATATAGTCCAAATAAAAGTTTCAGTCAACTCCACGGGAAGTTCTGGAACTTGGATGACTTGTCAGAATTGCACAAGTTGTGATAGGAGACCAACACTGTATGCCTCACATGAACCAGCCAGTGAAAGGGTCTCGCCCACAGAAGGGAACATGACATTGGGCAAAATTAATCTCTTCAACTGGGGCAGTTCCTAAGGGGGCTGGCAGCTAGGGGTTTTCTGCCAGTATAATTTCCAGCAGCTGAGGATGTAACACCTTCACTGCTAAAGGTGAATCCACTGAATTCTCTCTTGGGGTTTAGCTGCTTGTTAAAAAAGCTTCAATTTGCTCATTGCCATGTCTAATTAACATAAAATACCTATTTTAATGGTTTAAAATAAAAAGTTTTAATAGTTTCTACCACAGTTTAAGATGACTCATCTGTTGTTAGAAAAATCTGGGCATCTTTGAGCTACCTCTCAACTTTATGAACAAACATGAAGGGCAAATCAGATCATTTTAGTTCACCACTTTTTTGTATTCCATTTCAAACTCAGAAATGGTTCATTTCACAATAATGGGTCAACCATTCTTTGTTGTTATAGGGGATCATGTACAAAGATTCTTTAAGGAATTAGCTAATATACCCCCCTAAACAAGGCAGATTTGGGTGACTATGTTATTTTGTATAAACTCTGTGAGTAACAAACTTAGCTCCCAAATGCTACTTCATAAATAGCATGAAAAATTCTAGAAAAAGAATACTACTGTAGAAAGTTCTCTGATATGTAAATCAAATATGTATAACTAGGTCTTGAGTTTAGCACATTCAGTAAAGTCCAAGGTGTTACTATAAAGAAAATAGGGTTACATTAAGTTGTAAGCCAAGCTACATTGCTTCTAGAAAGTCTTTCAAGAGTCTGACATTCTAAGAAATCCCACAGAGTTTTCAACATTACCTAAATTTTAGCTTCACTAACTGTATACACTCTAAATAATCACATTTGGTCTGATCTTGGTCAATAAGATAGTGTGCCTCTCTGCAATCGAAATACAACCCAGTGGTTTCACAACATTATGACTCATGGGCAGTGGATCCATAGGATCATCTGCAGCCACTCCTCAAAATCAGCTTAGGCTGAAGGTGGCCTCAGGGTCTTGAGACTGCTTTATGTCAGAACAGGATTGATGTACTTGGAGAGAAAAGTCAGACTGGTGTTGGAATGGGGATTTTCCTTCGAGGCTTCATTCTCCCAATGGTAAAGTGCAAAGAAAGTCCAGAATGTCCTTTGGACTTCCTCCCAGCACCAAAGCTCATAATTAAAATGTGATCTCACTCCAGTAACTTGACTTTCACCTGTTTCACTTTTTACTAGGAGAGTTATACCAAAGAAACACCTGCTCAAGAATAGCAGTATATAATGTATCCTTCAGTAGACAAAGAGTTACTGCTGAGATCACAATGATCACTGCTGTTCACCATGGTTCTCCACTAGACCCCGGCTTGGATCTCACTAAGGTTCTGCAACAGATACAAATATGAGAGAAACTCAGGCTGCTGCATTCTTCACCAAAAGACCCTGAAGAGGCCAGAGCCTGAGCTCCCTAAATGGGTCACTATCTTCTCTAGAAATAAATATAAAGTCTGTGGTTTATGAAAAGTCCATGTTAGCAGTTAGTTATGCATCCATATAAGGATGGGTGCATAACTATTTGCAAACAGATTGTTAGGTCAGAAAATTTTCAAAGGCCAAACTGAAACTATTGTTTGAAGTTATTTAACCCAGCTCTAGAATGGCTCAAAACCCACTACTTGACAACATATGGAAATACCATACCTCTTTGGTATCTTCAAGCCTCCTGCTTCTAACAGTGTATTTGAATCTTCTTATCAGGGGTTCCTAATTGAAAATAAATCAATTTGTGTTTCTATCACTGAGACACATAGATGTCTGTAGATGTACCAAAGAAATAAACCTTGATAGACTGCATAGATTAGCTCCATTTCTCTACATAAGGAGCCATGTGGGAGTCATCTATAACTTGGAACAGCACTACCTGGGATCACCTTAATTGTCTCTTCATATTCAAAAATGAAAATCCTCAGAGGAATTAGAATACATCAGGAAAGAAAGGAGTAAGGAAAAAAGTATCAGAATACAGTCGGGATACACATAATAGTCATCTGTTTGTTTTAATTGAATGGTTTGTGTCTTCAGGCAATCTCATTATTTTTCCCACAGCAGAAGTGCTGAATGGAGGCACAAACCTCATTAACCTTTGAAGGCTGAAATCAATAATCTGCAATAAATCTAAGCTAATTTGTTGCCAATAAATCTCACAAAATGTTTTTTTTTTTTTTTTTTTTTTTGTAGCTGAGGACATTGCAGGATGGGGTAAAGACATCCATGTCCATATTTGGATGGTATAAGGGGGGTTTGCCTTGATGGTTTTTAGGACCTTCTGAATAACAAATAAATCACTGAAATTTACATACAACTTACTTTTCCAGAGGGCTTACTAATATTATTTTGAGGACACTATGGAAAATTTCCTCTTTCCATGATTTCTCTAATAATTAACATGAATAAAAAGAAACAACTGACACCACAGGCCCCGAAACAAGCCCAGAGGGAAGAATCCCAATGACTGGCTCCTTCCCTCTATATCAGTGGGACCAGCCACGTGGAGTAGATCCTCAATTAGGGCACACACACTGGACAGGCAAGACTAGGGGGGTGGAAAAGTCTGAAGAAACATTAACAAGAGGAGCCAACAGGTGATAAGTTAGATAACAGCATTGCGTCTGTGGACAAAGACATGGAATAGAAGTAGGTGGGTGGGGCCACCCCACTTCTTTTTCTTTTCTAATTTATTTTTGTCTTTATTTCCTTTTGCCTTTTTTTCTTTTTTCTAATCTTCTTTTTTAAGTGCTGGAAAGAACTCCAGCTACAGAAAACTAATACCCCAAACCCAGAGACAAACTTTAGACAATCCTCTGTATGTTCTTTCATTCTTTTTTTCTGCCCTCTTCGCTAGTTTCCAAAACCTTTCTGATCATCCTTTGTCCTATAGCCTTGCTTGTACTTTCTTTTCATTTATCTTTGGTTTATATATTATCCCTCTTAAATTTCCACATCACAAGGTAAAACCACTCAACCTTAGGGGAAATACCTTGTATACAAGCTTCTCATTTATGAGTAGCTCTGTTATATAACTTTAATTTTTGCTCTGTTAATACAAGGTACAAAAATAATAGCTTCCACAGTTTGTCAGTTTCTAAACTATGCTTGATGGTATTGTTATTGCTAACTATACTACTTTAGCTAAGATGTCATATCTGTTGTAATCAGTTGTTTTGCCTTCTGTAACAGTACTTGGATACTAGGATAATAACTGCATAACAACCCAACACCAAAGAGCTGGGGACTAAGCCAAATAGATGCCAACATCTCACTTTTAATTAACTGGAAAGGTAGGATGTTGGGACAGACAGAAACCAGAACTTCCTACACACAGAAGACATCGCTGAAGAACAGACTTTCCCTAGAGAAGTCTTCATACTAGTGATATAGCTATCTACTACAAAAACTTACAAGGATCAGCACAGAAAACAACATAAAAATTTTTGAAATAGAAAATGACAAGACACAGAAGCAAAATGCAATCTCAGACCCAGCCCACACAAAAGACATCCAGGATACATTGAGACAAAGGAAAATGGAAGACACACCTGAAATTTTTGTAATGATATCAACCAAAGTACAGAGACAAATCCATGATTCCATAGAGGAAATCAGATGAGAAATAACCTCTCCAGTGAAAGAAAGAAAGAAAGAAAGAAAGAAAGAACAACCATGATGAAGAAATTGCTCAGCAAATGTCAAGTAGACATAGAGAGCATAGAAAAATGATGGAAACCTTGAATGAACAATATAGGAAAGAAATAGAATGCATGGAATGGATTCAAATAGATATTCAGGAAACCAAAAATTCCCTTGAAACCTAAGCTTAAATGAAACTGAAGACAGAATTTCAGACCTTGAAGACAAGATTCTAGCTATTGCTCACAAAAAGAAAGACCTGTTAAAAATAACAAGGGATCAGGGATTAAAAATTCAACAGCACCAATATGGTGCAAATAAAAACAATAAAAGTCTAATAGGTGTCAAAGAAAAAGCAGAAGACAACAAAAAATGATGTATAGAAGTAATAGTAGAAAATTTCTCAAGCAAGGGAAACGAATCTGACATACAGATAAGTGAAGCATGTAGAACTCCAAATAGCAATGACCAAAATAAATCTACACCCAGTCATATAATAAGCAAGACCTCAGAAATTCTCAAGAATTTCAAGAAAAAAACAGATTACAAAAAGCTGTTGGAGAAAAGAAATAGATCACCTATAAGTAAAAGCTCATTAGAATCCCACCCAACTTCTCAACACAAACTCTCAAGTCAAGAAAAGCCTGGAGTGAAGTATTTCAAGTCCTGAAAAAATGAGCTTCCAAACAAGGCTTATATACCCTGCAAAACTATCTTTTTAGATTAATAGAGAAATAAGACATTTCATGACAAAGAACAATTAAGGAATTCAGTTAAAGGAACAATTAAAGGAATTCACAATAATTAAACCAACCATAGCAAAAGTACTAAAAGATATTCTAAAGACAGAGATAAAAATTACCACATTTCCAATAACAAAAAAGAAAGAACCTCCAAGCAATTAAACACAGGAAAAGCAGGGAACCAAAAGATGAAATATAACAAGACAAAGACAAACCAATACATATCAGTTATAACCAACAATGTAAATGGACTCAATTCACAAATGAAAAGAAACAGACTGGCAGAAGGGATCAAGAAATCAGCTAACAATATGTTGTACATAAGAAGTACATGTAACTCAAAAAGAAACCCATAGATTGAAAGTCAAAGGGTATAAAACAATACTGCATGCAACAGGAACCCAGAAAAAAAGCAGTAGCAGCTACTCTGCAGACAATGTGAACTTCAAGAATGATCAAAAGAGATTTAAAAAAAAGTCACTACACACTTGTTAGGGGAAGATTTCTAGAGGAAGCGATAAGAATCATAAATATATACATACCAAACATAGGAGCACATAACTATATAAGACCAATATTAATAGACATGAAAAATCAAAGAATGAATAACACAATTGTAATTGTGTAAACAAACAACCTAACTTAATACTCCATTGTTACAAAGACATTGTTTTTTGTCTAGATCAACTAGACAAAAAATCATCAAAGAAATATCAGAACTGAACCAAACTGTGAACATATGAATATAGTAGACATTTTCAGTGTTTCACCCAACATCAGAATACATATTCTTCTCGGCTGAACATGGGACATTCTCTAAAACAGGTAAATACAAGCCCATAGAACATGATTAAGCAAATGCAAAGGAACTGAAATTATCCCATGCATATTAGCTGAGGACAGTGCAATGAAATTGGAAAATAATGGCAAAAGAAACCAAAAAAACTCCATAAACACATGGAAATTAAATGAGACCCTCCTGAACAACTAATAGATCACAGAAAAAATTAAAGAAGAAATTAAACAATATCTACAATTAAGCAAAAATGCAGATACAATATACTGGAACCTATGGGGACACAATGAAAGCAGGCACAAGAGGAAAACATATAGTGGAGAATTCTCACACCAAGAAAACAAGATGACCAAAAACAAACAACCTAATGTTGCACCTTAATCTTCTAGAAAAAAAGGACAAGTCGAACCCAAAACGCACACAAGGGAGGAAATTAAAAAGACCAGAACAGAAACTGATGCAGAAAAAACTTTTGATAAAGACCAACACTCACTCATGATAAAAAAGCCTACAGAAAATAAGAATAGATAGTCTTTATCTCAATCTGATAAAAGCTATCTATGAAAAACCAACAGCCAACATCATGCCAAATGGACAAAAACCGAATGCTTTCACTCTAAAATCAGAAATGAGGCAAGGATGTCTACTATCACTTTTATTCAATATAGTTCTGGAAACATTAGCCAGAACAATTAGACAGAGAAATAAAAGGAATAGGATAGGAAAGGAAAAAGTTAAACTATCATTATTCACAGTTGACATAACACTTTACACAGAAGACACCAAAACCTCCCCCAGACTTCCAGATTTAATAACCAAATACAGTAGTGTAGCTGGATGCAAAGTCAATACTTACAAATCTATACCATTCCTGTACACAAACAAAAAAATTGAATGAGAGAAAACTAAGAGAAACCACACACTTCATAATAGCATCCCAAAAAGTGAAATACTTAAGAATCAATCTAATGAAAAAGTGAAAGAAATTTATACCAAAAACTATAGTACTCTGAAAAAAAAGGCTGTAGAGTATATCAGAAAATGGAAAAATATCCCTTACTCATGCATAGGAACCAACATAGTGAAAATGGCCATATTCCCAAAACTGCTACACATATTTAATGCAATTAAGATCAAAATACCATTAGTATACCTTGCAGAACTAAAGACAACATTCCTAAAATCTATTTAGACACAAAAGAGACCCAGAACAGCAAAAGCAATCCTGAGCAACAAAGGCAAGGCAGAAGGCATCACAATCCCTGATCTGAAATTATACTACAAAACTACTATGATAAACTCGGCATAGTACTGGAAAAAAAAGACAGACTAGAGAATCAGTGGAACAGGTCAGAGGATGCAAACACAACTACAAACACACTCAGTCACCTTACTTTTGACAAAGAGTTAAAACATGTTCACTAGAAGAAAGATAGCCCCTTTAATAAATGGTGCTGGGAAAGCTGGCTCTCTACTAGCCAAAAACTAAAACTAGACCCATGTCTATCTCCATGCACTAAACTAAAGTCAAAATGGGTCAGAGATCTAAATATTAAAACAGAAACACTAAATCTAGTGGAAGAGAAAATAGGTAGAAATCTTGAAGACACAGGTGTAGGCAGAGAGCTCATGAACAAAACCCAAACTGAATGTGAAATACTTCAAAGAATTGACAACTGGGATCTCATATTATTAAAAAGCTTTTCACATCAAAAAAATCACCAACAGAGTGAACACAACCCACAGATTTGGAAAAAAAATTTCCCTAATTGTCTCTCAGACAAAGGACTTCTCTCTATAACATATAAAGAAATGAAAAAGTCAAACTGCCTAAATTCAAAGACCCAGTTCAAAAATGGGCATCTGAGACAAACATACACTTCTCCTATGAAAAAATACAAATAGCAAATAAATATATGAAAAAATGCTCTACAACATCGGTCATTCAAGAGATGCAATTTAAAATAATACTGAAATTACATTTCATTCCAGAAATAATGGCTGTCATCAAGAAATCAACCAAAACTATTGCTGGAGGGGCTGGAGGGGGAAAAGGAACACTTCTCCACTGTTGGTGGGGGTGTAGACTGGTGCAAACACTGTGGAAATCAGTATGAAGATTCTTCAGAATGCTGGGATTAGAGGTTGTATTCAACCCAGATATTCCCACTCTGGGTATCTTCCCAGAAGAATTACACAGTGATATATGTCACATATGTTTATAGCAACACAATCTATAATAGCTAAATCTTGGAAAGAACCCAAATGCCCATTAACAGAGGAATAGATTAAAATGATGTGGTATTTTTATACAATAGAGTACTATTCAACCATAAAGAAGGATAAATTTGAGACTTTTCTAGGTAAATAGATGCAACTGGAGACCATACTCATAAGTGAAATAAATCAGTCTCACATGTTAAACATTGTATTGTCTCCCTTGTGTGACAAATTGAAAGAGTAAATAATGTCTAAAATGTACAATAGTTATTGCGAACTAGGAAGAAAATGTTTAACAAGAAAAAGGAACTAGGATAGAGGAAAGGGGAAAGGAAGGGAAAAGGAAGAAAACGTACGTTAAATATGTTATTAGTGTCTCTTACTTCATTGCAAAGGAAAGTTTGTGATATCAATTGTAGAAATTTTTATGCCCATATCTTGTACTCAGGGTAATTGCTTTGAAGATGACAATATACAATGTACTAACTCTTTTTATTTTCCTATTATTGTGTTATGAAATTCTGTTTTACCTTTTTTCCATAAAATAAAAAGAGAGAGAAACAACCAACTACCCCACCAGGTCCTTCTTATACATCTGCCCTGAACAGTAGGAACATGGCAAACACTGAGGGCCTGGAAAGAGATTCCTTGAACCCAAAAAATGTTCTGGCTTCACTCAGCAACTAATACATGGTAGACACTCAAAAAATACTAATTGGAAAAATCATAAAATTATGACCATGATCTGTAAGAGTCAACCTTTGCTTGCTAAATATATATGTATGTTGTATGGTCAAAATATACAGTGAAAGTTTAAATTAAAAAGAAATGTATTACAGTAAAACACATAAGCCATTAGTCCACCTTAAAATATTTCCCATCATATCAGACACACAATCCATTTTTCCTGGAACTGTTTTTTTTTAAAGAGGATAAAACCAAAGAAAATAAAACAGAATAAAATCAAATAAAAGAAAGCAGGATAGGTGATTCAGGACTTCCAAAACTCATGAAATCAACCATAGTTACCACACTGCCTTCGTTATCTTCAAAACAGCTTCAGACACCACCTTCAGACATTAAAAATTGAACAGAACAGAATAGAATAGAAATAATAAAAACAAAACAATGAAAATGATATAGTTTCTGGGCAGGGCACTCCTCCCATGGGGCTAGATCTCTCCCTCCACAGTCAGCAAATGGCCTCCTGCCACTTTCTGAGTCACTTCTGGAAGTCTTCTTTTGTGAAGTCTTCTCTCCAGCACTTCTGGAAATCTTCTTTTATCATCCTGTTGTGGCTAGCTAAATATCCTAAACTGATACAAGTATTTATAGTTCTGTGAAATAAAAACATGGTAGTGTATCTTCATCTATCTGTTCCCGTAGTCTGGCACTGTGTCATTTTTGCTCTTCCCCAAAGTCAAAATGTCCATGCAAACGGAAATGTTTTGAGTTGATTCAGGCAACCATGCTAGTACAACTAAAGACATACATGAAAAAAATACTTCCAGAGCTGCTTCAGAACGTGGTGAGAGCAATGGGATAAGTGAGTTCAAATTAAGACAGAAGTATTTGGAGGTTGATTAGTGGCAATGCATCTTTTACTATAGTGAAATGTTTTAATTTAAACATTCACCATAATCTGTGATTATATAGCATAAATATGTACATTCAGATGTGTCTATTTCTACACATGTTATACACAAATATCTGAGCAAACAAGTAGGACACTTGTATGCTTGTCTTACAAAGAATGAGACTGTGTATACTTACAAGATACAGAGAAGTGGTTAGGAAACATGATGACAGGAAACAAAAATGGCTGCAAATCTATGCTATCGTGAAACCTGCAGGAGGACAATCACTTTGCTGTGCCCACTGCTTGATGTCCAGTGCCTTAACCAGTACCCAGGATGAAGCAGATACTCTGCAAGTACGTGACAGCTGAAGGATTGAAGGATGCGAGGGGGTGGGGGAGAACATGAGGAAACATTTATCAGAACCAGGAGAAACAAAAGAGCAGTTATGGGCTTTCTGAAAATAGTCCTGATAGAAAACAGGACTTGCAGACTAAAACAACAGAACCATCCATGTGCATGCATAACAAGGAGCCACCTATGCACCTGATGCCACCCCACACCTCAGAAGGAGCCTGTCTGTGGCCAAGTTTTCATGGAGTGTGTCCTAACGACAGTGTCTAAATGCGAAAGAGAAGTTAGCTATTGTCACGGCTTTTCTCACTGACATCTCCTCTTGAGGTTCAAATGGAACCACAGCACATACCCTGAATCACTTTTGAGCCCTCTGACAACCAGACCTCATACTGAGGTGCTTATGTGAGAAGCCACCCACCCACTGCAGCTGATGGCCACACATCAAGAGGAGTCCTAATTTTGGGTCTCTAATATGTGGCAGCTCCAGATTTGATGGCAATCATTTAAGCAGGTGTTGCTTACCCTGTTAACTTTGTCTCTGGCCCATTAGATACTGTGTCCATTTAGGCTTTGACACTAGCCAAAATCTGCTCCCTAAGTAAAAGAAGCAGGAAAAGCAGGAATTGCATCAGACTTCCACTGGGTAGTGTACCCTTACTCAGGGTAACCTACTTAATTAGGAACTTGAGAAATTATATTTCCTGTTTTTCTGCTTGTTTACGATGCCGGAAACAGAATCCAGCAATTCGTGTATGTTAGGCAAGCTACAATCCAACCCTAAAATAATGTTTCTGAAGTGTCCTCCCCAAGCCACCTGTATTGTATCACCTGGATAGCAGTCAACAATTACTAGTCCCAGGTCCTAGAGATGTGTGTAACAACTGGGTGGGACCAAGGAATGTACATAAAGAGACACCTACAGATGCCTTGCTTCAAAAATAAATTTAATTCCATTCTCTTCCATCAGAGTTTCACAAGCACCCAATCTTCACTCACATTGGATGATAGTATTCCTCAGGTAGCACAGCCAAGAAAAAACAGAGTCATTATGTTTAGATGAATATCTGCTGTGGGCTGGCAGTAGCGGGTAGAGCTGGTCCTGTGGCATGAGGTCACCCAACTTTCAACCCCATTTCTATTATTTAGTAGCTGTGCGACCTTCTGCCAGTTAATTAACCTCCTTGCATCTTAGTTTCCTGTTTATAAAGTGAATATGATAACCACGGCACCCATGGGCTGTTAGGATCAAATGGGTTAACCTGCATAGAAGCCTCAGAACATGGCCTGTTTCAAGATAAGCACCTAACGAATAAGGTAACTAAGGTGGTACCTGGGTTCAGAAGCTTAATTCTTCGCACATTTCTGGATACAGGCTGAATTGGATGAGAACCAAATCAAATTCAGTGGTGAAGCTCAATGTTGACCTTATGGGGAAATTTGATCCAGTTCTCATCCAATTCACCTGGTGACCAGAAACATGGAAAGAATTCAATTCATGAACAGAGGGACCACTTTAACAGGCTACTGTTCTTATTACTATGGGAACTGGAGGAAAGCTGTGAGATAAGAGACTTGCTCCTGCCCTCGTGGCATATAACAATAACAGGAAAAGTAGGCATTAGCCACCATCTATAAATGAAGAATTAACTCAACGCAAGCATGAGAGGCTTGGGAGGAGGATGACTTCTTGTTATAAATGACCAGTCATTATTAGAGGGTATAAAGATGTGTTCCTAACAAGGATCTTGAGATAGAGTCAATTGAGCCAGGACTCATTTAGTAAAAGCCACAAGGTAATAACGACCAGGATCTACAAGTGTCAAAATCAAAATTCTGGCCTCATCCTTGCCCCCAAACTAAGCTGTGTTCTGCAAGAAGGCCCTTCACTTTTCTGAACCTCAAAGCCCCATTTACAAGACTGGGGCAGCAGCTAGGTCTGCGGGGACTGGTGAGCCAGAGCAACAGCCAGAGGCTCTGTCTCAGGAAGGGAGGGTAGAAAGGGAGCTGGTAAAAGTGGAGGGGGGCCCTCAGAGGTCAAAAACAATCTTGATTTTGATGGTTCTATTCAGCTTGGCCCTGCAAAAATAGAATTGGTAGTAGTTGTTGTCACAGGTGAAGGTATTTTTCTCAAAAAAAAAATTGTATTTTCTCAGAAAAGTAACAGGAAAATGCAAAGCCATAGGATATGTTGGAAAATAATATCTGGCTTATTACTGAGTCTCTGGAAAAAGAAATGCATGACTTCATCAGTAAATAAAGGAAATTTAGTGTAGAAACAAAGAACGAGAAAGGAGAGAAGAAGGAAATGAAAGTGTAAAAAAGTGGGAAGGTAGGGGAGAGGAGAGGCATCAGCTAAAATCTTGAGCAATGTCATTAAAATGCATAGTTTGCAACTGACAGTTCACTCTTTGCTGCTCACTCTCTCTTTTCCCTTCTCCCTCCATCTCACAACTTAGATTCTGTTCTAACTACATTACAGAATCTCTCGGCTGTTTCATCTCTCCCCCTGTATTTCTCTGAGTAGCAATAATAGATGAATGACAAGAACTACCCAACCTCCTTCCAAGATAAAGATTGGAAATTGTCTTTCTGTAAGTGAGAAAAAATTTTAGATTAACCTGTCTGCCTGAATGAACTCTTTTTTCTGTTATAAACATTACCTCCAGCTGGAAAGAGAGAACAAAAGAGTGGAAAGATGGAATGGTAAGAGCTCACCTCATTTTGTAGCTGGAGAGATGGAAGCATGAAAAGAACTCCTGCCCTCACAGAGTGACAAAGCAAAGGGTGGCAGAGCTGAGAGTGGCCCACAAGTCACCTGCCAGCTAGTCCCAGCTATACGCATTCATGAGCATACAAAACAGCATTTTGCATCATAATAGTTACATACATATGGCAGTCTGTATAAATAAAATTACATTATATTCATGATCTGGAAAGACATTATTGTTCAGGGCAAGGCTAAATTATATATCTGTATTTTAAAAGTGAATCAATTTGAGGGACCTTATGTAAATAATGCAATCAATGATACATGTTTAACTGATAGCTCCTGACTAGATCTTAAATTATTCAGAGAGCCCCATGTTTCTAGCCCTACCTAACAGAAAAAGAAATCCATCCAACTTGCAAACCTGTGAGCGTCCTCTAGAAAGTCAAACAACTCACCTTGTAGCATCTCCTCCTCTCCTCAGTAAGGCAGGAAAATGAGAGTTGCATGTTCAAAAGAGTCAGACAAGCATAATATTATATATATACTCAACATCCATCTCCTGTATGAAACTTCATTGTTCCTGTATAACAAAAAGTAAATATTTACCATGAGCCAGGAGAGGTAGGAAATGATCAGCATCAGGCCATCAATCACTGTAAGCCCTGTTCCCGCTTTAATAACCCTAGAAGGGAGGGCAGGCAAGGACAGCAAAGACTGTCCAGGAGATAAGAGTTTGTCAGAGGAGTCAAATCGCTCGGAGTGAAAGAATATGAGGTGAGCTATTCAAGCGTGCAGGTTGCGAAGGTCCCAAAAGATGGGCTTAGGAAGTGGCGGCAGAAGGACAAAGTGGTTAGAAACAGTCTCTGCTGCTGGACCATGTGATTGTCGACTTGCTGGCTGCAGCATCTTGGTCAAGACAATTTCTCTGGGACTTTTTCTACATTTAAAAAGTGGGAACAGTAATGGAACTCACTTTGTGGATTAAATGAGCTAATAGAGAGTAAGTACTTAGAAGACTGGAGGCATGAGAATTGCTCAGTAAATGATAATGACATCAGAAGACAGTACTTTCTAGGCTGCAATTGGAGCAGCAACAAGGCGGTACTCATCTCTGATATCTGCAGTCCATTCCGTCCAAGAATGTACGTAACTCTCCAAGCTTACAAAGCCAGTAAGTGGCAGAGCTAAGATCTGAGCTCCATTGTCTGTCTCCAGAATCCACGGCTTAGCCAACAGGCCATACCACCTCTCTTCAGAGAAGAACAGACGGCAACAAGCTTACTATTACTGAACTCTTTCTTTCCACGTTACTTATCTTTTCCTCTTCCAGCTACACAAATTAATGCACCATGGGAAAGGGTAAGCACCCAAGTGAAAATGAAAACATGAAACAAGATGCAGAAAACTTACAATCTGGTCCCAAGGAACATATAGAAGAAATTGGGGACTGATTAAGCCTTAAAAAGAATATGGTGGAGAAGAAATAATAGTCTTATTCACCATACATCATTCAAGACAGAGACTTTTTCCACTAAATGAGAGTTAACCAAGAGAGACGTTCCAGGATGGCAATGGAGGATGGATATGATCAAACTACAAGCATTGACACACCCCAAAAAGGACATAGTCCAGAAAATACCACATCATGGCTGTGCTGTACTGCTTATATCTCCCCAATTTGCATGTTGAAACCTCAGAGTCTCCACTCCCCACCATATAATAGTATTAGGAGATGGAAACATTGGTAGATAATTACTTCATGAGAGTGGAACTCTTTTGAATGGAATTGATTCCTTTATAAAAGGAACCACTCACAGTTCTGTCACTTTCTTTCCACTATGTCAGGATACAATGAGAGACAGTCGTCTGACACCTAGAATAGCACTCTCACCAGAATCAAACAACGTTGGTGCCGTGTGACAGGGTACACTGTTATCACAATTGGCTTTGAGATCTGCCCAGGGCATTAGTGGAGCCTACTTCTGGGTGTGTTTGGGTGAGTAGTGGAAGTGTGGGTTTGTAGTCTATGTCTGGTCCTCTCCCCTTCCTTTGAGGCCCTGTTCCCCTGTTTTGTTCCAAGCCACCATTAATTAAGCATCTTTGTTCTCTCCAGCCCTTAAGCATCTTTGTTCTCTCCAGCCCTTCCACCATGATGTTTCTGCACTGAAGTTTGTTGATCATGGACTGAATCCCCTGAAACAATGAGCCAAATGAAACCTCTCCTCTTTTAAGTTTTAGGGATCAGGAGCTGTATATCAGTGACAAGAAATCTGACTAAGACATGCCCTAATCTCAGACATCCAACCTCCAGAATTTGAGAAATAAATTTCTGTTATTCATAAGTCAACCAGTTATTGGTAATGGAGGTATGGGAAGGAGAATGACTAAGAATTCAAAAGCAAGTCAGACTAATCTCAGTCCTGCCCCTTATTATTTGTATGACCATAGGCGAATTTTACAACCTCTGAGTCTCTAGTTCTTCATCTAAGAATATAAGAGGCGGCAGTAGTCCCCATCTCATAAAGGCATTGTAATCTTTAAATAAAATAAAACATTCAAAAAACAGCACTTGGCTTCTAATAAATCCCCCATACATTTTGGCTATAAAGCTGGTACAGATTATGAGAAAACATAAATACCGATCTGAGAAATGATAACTATGTTTTATTCATTTCCAGAGACTCTTATGTATAAGATATTTTGGAAGATCATTCATCTATTCTTTCATTCATTTTGCTTATAAATGCTCCCTAAGCACTCTCTGTAGAGCTCTGAGGACTGAGTATGAACACTACTCAATCTATTCATATTCTAGTAAAGAAGAAAGCATGAAGAACCCAATTAGTTGTTTAATTATAGTCATAATATGTGTTGTGAAGGGTAATTCTAGAGTGACCACCATAATGTTTAACAGAGGAACTAGTAGACTTGGCAAGAAGAGATGGGGGCCTTCAAGAAAGTAACTCTAGAGTCATTTCAGTGTCATTCTGTGGTCTGTGGCTAAAGGCCTGAGCAAGCCCACAGAAAGGAAGCACTATTCTTATGTAACAATGAAGGCCTTATAAAGGATTGCCAAGGTCACAAAGGCTGCAAATCATGTTCCTAGGAAGAAGAAAGTAAGGATTTGCACAGTAAAGGGCTTTATAAAGACTTGGAGACAATCTCAAAAGAGGGGCTCAACTAATACTACTTTCGCTATGAGTAAAACTATTGAAAAAAATTAAAACATTTTCTTTAAAGATTTTTCACTGCAGTGTTATTTGTCAAGGAAAGCTGAAAATAACTAGAAAAATAATTGTGTGATAGTTGAGGAAACTGAAAATATTTTAAGTTCAACAGGACTTTTTATATAACCCTACAAATATATATATAGAGTCTTCCTTAAGAGCCTATAATAGCATGGCAAAGTCTATTTAAAATACTAAGAGACAGTGGAGACATAAAGTCAGGTGGAGTGTGAGTATGACAATATTATCTAAAGCTCTAAACATTATACTGAGAAACGGAAGTGGGCATAAACATAGAAAAGTTCATAGTAGAGTGTGTGTGTGTGTGTGTGTGTGTGTGTGGTACTGAGGACTAAACCCAAAGCTTTCACAGTGAGCTACACCCTCAGCCTTCTTTTGTTTTTGAAACAGGGCCTCACTAAGTCATTAACTTTTCCATCCTGGGCTTGAACTTGTGATCCTCCTGCTCACCCTTCCTAGAGTGCTGGGATTAGAGGCCCACACCAACACACCTGGCTCATGGTGGATTATTTTACGGTATAGAAAAATTGAGTGGTTTTTTTCAACTTACATGCACAGTACTAAGTTTTCTATAAAAAGAACATATTATTGATCTTACCAGTGTTGAAAATAAATGTTTTCCATTTTTTCATGGGAAAGCTATTCTGATCAACTTTACCTAACAGAAAGACATCCTTGGCCTGTATCAGTTCCTCTGCTGAGGGGAATCCTGAAAGACACACATAATCCTTTCATAGCATTTAAAGATCCCTTTAGAATGAAAAGAGTGTCTTGGGGAAACACCAGTCTTGAAATGATTTAGGAAATTAGTTGTGCAGTGCTGGGAAGACAATGAAGATAAGGAACACAGGGCAGACAAGCCTGATCAAGAACTGGAAAAGGCTGATTTGGAGAATAAGTGAGAGAAGGAAAATTTAAAATAACCCAAGATAATATCACTATGGGGAACAAATAGGGCATCAGTGAAAGGGATCAAAAGAAGTAAAAAATTATAGGAAATCCATTAATTTGACACTTATGTCAAATTAATTGACAGATTCCTCAACTCTACATAAACTCTCCACTTGTCAAACATGTCTCACCATGCATGTACAGCTATGGTGGGTTGATGCTGCTGTGGGAGTGTGTGTATATCTGTGTGTGTGTGTGCATGCACATGTGCACATGCAGACCACATATGCATGTAAATTCTCTCTTAGTTTTCTCATATATTAAATGGAGATACTGACTAAATGTCTTTGTCAAAGATATGATTAATAAGCAAAAGACTTCTATCACGAAATGCTGGGATATTTGAGTATAAGCTTAGAAGACAAATAGTGTTCAAGATAAACCAAGAAGCCAACAATGTCAGTCAAGTAGGAGGCAGGTAATTGCTGTGAGGAATATGTCTCTCATTTTTGGCCTTCTGGTAATTTTTGATCCATTGCTCCAAGTTCAGACCTTACAGAGGGTGTCAAGACTTAATCAAAGTCAAATTCAGTGAAATTCACCAGAAGTAAGATACTCCTGCTAGGAGAAAGTATCCCACTGAAAGAGATTAAACTTTATCAGAATGTGGGTGTATTAGTCCATTTTCCATAGCTATAATGAAGTAATAGAGGTTGAGACCTTTATAAAGAAAAGAGGTTTGTTTAACACATAGCTCTTTACAGCTAAAAGTCCAAGACTGGGGTTCCCCTGGTGAGGGTCATTTAGTCAGTATCTGCATTTTTCACTTTCCAGAGTTTCAGTTGCCTGTAGTCAACCAAAGTCCAAAAATATTTAGTGGAAATTTTCAGAACTATATAACTCAAAGTTTTAAATTACCCTAAAGTAATTTTTTATAATTTTATATTATTATAAGTTCTCATTGATTTTTTACAGTGCCTAATTTATAAATTAAACTTTATTATAGATACTTAGAGAAAAGCTTCATATTTATAAGGTTCAGTATTATCCACAGTCTCAAACATTTACCAAAGTTCTTAGCATACAGCCTTCATGAGTAAAGTAAGACTGCTACATAGTATATATGTTCTCAGGATTCCTAAAATGTATTGGGGAAGACAGGTATATAAATCTGAAGAGAAAAAAACTATTATAAAAGGCAGCATGTGATAATTTTTTAAAAGGTATAGGTAAATGATGGATAATATGTTAAAGGCATATATCAAGAGGAATGTCTGAGTCCTAAGCCTCTTAGAAATGTACCCTACAATAACGCAAGTATATCTACATAGGCATATGGGAAGCAAGAGAACTAACATATTTAATACTTCAGAGCACATTTAATCAACAGAAGATATCTCATACAGTAGAACATATGCCACTGAAGGAATATGCTTGAATCTACTAAATACCTACCATACAGGATATGAGGCAGATAAGTTCTGATGGAAAAACTGTAACACGGTGCTATAGTTTGATATGATTTATCCACATCAAAACTCATGTTAAAATTTGATTCCCAATGTAAGTGGTAAGTGGGAGGTCAAACCTTTAAGAGATGATTAGGTCATGAAACTTCCATTCTCCTAAATGAATTAATGTCTTTCTCTAGAGACTAGATGAGGTCTCAGAAAATGGTATTCACAGATAAATTCATTCTACAGGAACCGAAATGCACTGTAATACTCTGGGAGCAGGTACTGGTGTTTTGCTATGTGTGAATGCCCCCATTCAACACTAACACATGCTCCCACCATGTTATGTAATCTGCCACCAGGCCTTTACAAGAATATAAGAAGATGCCTGAACCATGCATCTTGGACCTCTAGAACTATAAGCTAAATAAATCTCTTTTCTCTATAACGCAAATGTATGAGTTAGATCAAGAAGACTCTCCCAAACTCATATGTGGTCAGAGGTTGTGCTTTTGAAAGGTAATTGAATCATGGGGATGCTATAGGTGAGTGTGCTATTAGGTGGCGGGGTCCAGTAGGAAAAAGAGTATCACTGGGGTTGTGACCTGGAAAGGTGTATCTCCTCCCTTGGCTTCTCCCTTCTCTTGGCTTCCTGGTTGCCATGACATGAGCAGCTTTCCCTTGCACAGTTTCTGCATTGGAACCAGCCATCCATGAACTGAAACTTCAAAACCATGAGCCAAAATAAAGCTTTCCTCCTCTAAACTGTGAACGTTGGGGTATTTTGTTCTAATGACTGAGAAAGGAAGACACCAACCCAGCCCAAAATGTTTTGTTATAGCATCAGAAGATGGATTAAGACACATGAAGTGCAGTCAAAACACCAAGGGAAGAAACTAAAGTCATATTTCTAAGATACAAATCTCATTACACCACTCTTTATTCCTGTTTAAAACTCCTTTCTTGACTCCCACTGTACTCAAGAAAATGGACCCAACCTTTCGTTTTCAAGGCTTTTCATGAATCTTTTGTCCATCATAGTCTCATCTTCAAGTCTCCCTACCTGCTATCCCTCTCTTCTTCAACCACCCTGGGCATGTCTCAGGTCCCTAAATGTACTAACCTCAAAGTTACATGATGTAAAAGGAGTAAAGATAGGAAAAGAGGAAGTTAAATTATCATTATTTGCAGATGACATGATACTTTACATAGAAGACCACCAAAATGCCATTGAAAAACTCCTAGATATAATAAATAAATTCAGCAATGCAGCTGGATACAAAGTCAATACTCAAAAATCAATAGCATTCCTATAAACTAACAACAAAAATACTGAGAGAGAAATAAGTGAAGCCACACCCTTCACACTAGCATCCAAAAAAAGGAAATACTTAGGAATTAATCTCACAAAAGAAGTAAAAGAGCTATACAAGGAAAATTATAATACCCTGAAAAAAGAAATCGAAGAGGACCTCAGAAAATGGAAAGACATCCCTTGTTTATGGATAGGAAGAACAAACATTGTGAAAACAGCCATTCTCCCAAAATTACTATACACATTCAATGCAATCCCAATCAAAATACCACTAACATACCTCATAGATCTAGAGAAATCACTCCTAAAATTCATCTGGAACCAGAAGAGACCTAGACTAGCAAAGGCAATTCTAAGCAGCAAAGGCAAGGCGGGAAGCATCACAATCCCTGACTTGAAATTATACTACAAAGCTACAGTAATAAAATCAACATGGTACTGGGATAAAAATAGACCTGAAGATCAATAAAATAGATTAAAAGATACAACCACAACCACAAACTCACTCAACCACCTTATCTTTGATAAAGGGGCCAAACATGCTCGCTGGAAAAATAAGTCTCTCTAACAAATGGTGCTGGAAAAATTTGCTATCCATATGCAGAAGACTAAATCTAGACGCATGCCTATCATCATGTACTAAACTAAAATCTAAACAGATCAAAGATCTAAATATTAAAACAGAAACACTAAATCTTTTGGAAGACAAAGTAGGTAAAAATCTCAAAGATATAGGGGTAGGTAGAGAATTCATGAACAAAAATCAAACCGCACAGGAAATACTTCCCAGAATCAATAACTGGGACCATATCTTATTAAAGAGTTTCTGCATGTCAAAAGAGATTTCCAGAAGAGTGAAAAGAAAACCCACAAATTGGGAAAAAATCTTAATGGACAGTCCCTCAAAGGACTTCTGTCTAGAACTTATAAAGAATTAAAAAAAAATCAGACCCTCGAAATTCAAAGACCTAATCCAAAAATGGGCAACTGAAATGAATACACAGTTCTCAGATGAAGAAATACAAATGGAAAATAAATACATGAAAAAATGTTCATCAGCATTAGTCATGAGAGAAATGCAAATTAAGACCACACTGAGATTCCATCTCACCCCAGAAAGAATGGCCAGGATAGAAAAAACTACCAACAACAAGTGCTGCAGAGGCTGTGGGGAAAAGAAACTCTTCTGCACTGTTGGTGGGAGTGTAGACTGATGCAACCACTGTGGAGGTCAGTCTGGAGATTCCTCAAAAAGCTGGGTTTGGAAGTCCCATTTGACCCAGCTATTCCGCTTCTAGGCATATTCCCAGAAGAGATGAAAACATCATACCACAGTGATATATGTGCACCCATGTTTATAGCAGCACAATTTGTAATAGCCAGATCTTGGAAACCACATAAGTGCCCATCAACTTAAGAATGGATAAAAAGTTGTGGCATTTTTATACAATGGAGTACTACTCAGCTATAAAGAATGATCACATTGAGATATTTATAAATAAATGGGCACAACTTGAGGCCATACTCATAAGCAAAATAAACCAAACTTACATATGTAAATACCGTATAGTCTCCCTAGTATGAGAGTTGATAAGAGTATATAAGATTTTATGGTAATCATGATTTCCCATTTCATTGCTTTGAAGCCTTTCAATGTTTTCAGTCATCAGTTGGAATGGTTTTAATCTGTTTTGTTTGACTTTATTGTTTGTGACTGTATGAACAGCTGTTTTGAAGAAAACAAAACATGGCAGGCATTGCTGATTTAATATTGTCTTGCTTAGAAGTCCTACCATGCTTCTACTCTACTATTATCATTGGTTCTGTCATGTTGTGTCTTATTGGGATTTTAATATACGTGATAGTATAAACAAATATTTTCATTGAAAATGAGATATTATAGTAGCCATTGATTATTCTCTGTTTTTCGGTTCAGAATGTCCTATAATTCTTTCATTCTTTTGAATGGTTTTATACTATTTTGGTATGTTTGATATTATTGTATTTGAAACTATGCTCAACTATAGCAAAGAGATATGTTGATAGCTACTGTTAATGTTCAGTTGTCTTATTGTAAAGTGCTGTGTTACTTATGTTGTTCTGTTCTGATATGCATTGTTCTGCTCTCTTTTGTTTTATTCTCTTTAAAATTAAAAAAAAAGTTACATGCTGATTTCCCTTCTGAAAACTTCCTCTCACTACATGGAAAGCTCCTTTTTAAAAAATCCTTCTCTGATTCCAGAGACCAAGTTATGTTTTGTTTCTATATGCTCCAATAATATCATTCTTGACAGATGCAAATACTTGAGCATTTGTTTTTCCCTAACAGTCCATAAATCTGATTTTTTTTCTTTAGTGACATCACTTTAACATCTAGAAAAATTGCAGGAAATTACTTGTTATACTTTAGATCTAGCATTCCCCATCCCCAAGTCGCATGTGTTCACAGGTGCAGCTTTTGAAAGGTGATTGGATCATTTGGGTGCTTTAAGCATCAGGGAGTTAACCCATTGTGAAACCAGGCTGTGCTATCAGAAGGTAAAGCCTGGTGGCAGGTGATAAATCGCAGGGCCTCTGACCTGGAAGAAGGTGTTCTTGTCCCTGGTACTCCTCTGTGTCTCTGCTTCTGGCTGCTATAGATTGAACAGGTTCTTCTACTGTACTCTTTGGCCATACTGTTTCTACCTCACAGCCAACAACCATGGAATCAACTCCCTGAAACAGAGCTCAATAAGCCTCTCCTCCTTATATTGCAGGTATCAGGTATTTTATCCCAGCAACAAAAAGTGACTACAGTGATACCTCAATTCTTGAACTTAATTCTTTCCATGATTCTGGTTGGAAACCATACCGGATAAGAACCAAATCAAATTTCCCCATAAGGCCAACATTGAACCTAAACATTGAATTTGACTCAAATATCATCCAATTTAGTTTGCAACCATAATCATAGAATAAACTAAGGTTTTAAACCAAGATATAACTGTAATACAGGACTGAAGAAATATCTGAAAGTTGAATTAAACAAGAAAAAAATAAAAATCACTTGATTCCACCAGATGAGAATAGGAAGAAGGCCACCTACTTACCATCACCCTACTAAATCCTCAGTAAGACAGATGCTGTTGTTCTTCATTTATCCCAATGTGTGTCCTCATCTGGCTTCTCATTAATGAGTCACTAATTTTACTAATTTCTCATCACCTACAGTTATCAACTTCAACTTAGAGACTATATGGTCAGTGATGCTCACTGGAGCAGCTCATCCTTCAGGAAATAACCATATTGTAATTTAGTGATTGCAAATGTTTTCGAGCTTTCAATAATCAAAGCAGCCCACTGCAGCATGTATGCCATAGGTCCACCATCACTAGTCTAATCCCACTCTGAGTCCTCCTCTTTATCTTCTATCCTCTACTTTTTAGGGATTTTGCTGGATAAATTGTATTACATTAACAGATTGAAATCTTCCATTTTACTACCAGCTAATTAAACTGCTATGCCTGAGCACATTGAAAAATCAGCATCTCAGGAGGACCCTTTCTGAGCTCTTTCGTATAACAAACCATTTTCTCCTTAAACAATGTGACAAACTGATCTTGCCTTCTCATTTTGAGGAGAACTGCAAGGTCAGATTAGCTCCCACCTTTGCCGTGGTGAGGCTGCCTTATTTATAAGGAACTCCAGATAGACCTGAATTCCTTCTCATGTGATCTATGGAGTGGCTCACAATCACATCAAAATGAAAACTGAGAGTCAGCATCCAGTAACATTTATAACAACCTAAATTGCTAAAGTATCTTTATTGTATCTGGCACAAGTATGAGTCTGCAATAGATTGGGGAAAATTTTTTAAATGCTGATCTTCAATGAAGATAATTTGGCAGTCACTGAAAAAGATAAGCCTAAAGATGTATTCAGTGGGAAGGTCTCCCATTAGGTGTCCTCCTAATACGTTGCATGAAGTTTTGGTGCATTGTTAGCTGTGTCAGTCCATTAAAGCAGTTCTAGATGAAACTGGTTTAGACAATCCAGGATTCAAAGAATAAAAGTTATCAAAAGCAAAAGAAAACCAATTTCTTTCACAATGTAATTACATAAAGTTCCTCTGCCGACTAATCTAATGTCACTCAATAACACGATAGTTAACAGTTAGGAAGCTCCACTATGTGCCAGACCCTTTAAGTTTTACATGTACTATTTAATAATAAGAACTTTTTAGAATAAAAAGAATGGAAAACTTAAGAACTGAAAGGAATGGGAAACTTGGGACCAGATACTTTAATTATGCTGCATAAGGTCATATAGCTGGTAATTGGTAATATCTACCATGAAGATTCAATCCCAAATCTGCAGTGTGTTCAGACTGGAATCCTTAACCTAAATCTATAACATTCTTATCCATCTACCTACATATGAATGATCTTTATCATTCAAAAGACACATAAGGGTTATAAATCAACAGAAAGAACATTGAACTTAAGAGTCAGCATACCTAAGTGTCAGACCCAGAAGATCTGTCACTGAATAATTCTATGATGTTGAACACATGCAAACCCAAATTTTCTCATCTATAAAATGGACCCAACTATGATGGTAGCACCTACCTACTTCATACAGTTTGAAAACTGAAATGAGATAATGTGGAAATTGTATGGATTGTGTCAAGCACTGTTGGATTAAAGATGTTGCCAATTTTTATATATTGGTGTGCTACTTACCTTTCTATCACTGCAACAAATATCTGAGACATTCAGTATGTAGCAAAAAAGTTTATTCTGCCTCACAGTTTTAGAGATTTCATTCCATGAGTGGTTGGCCTTGTTTTGGGGCCATGGTAAGTCAGTATACCACTGTAGTAGAGAAAATCTGTTCACTTGAAGGCCGTGTAGCATAAACAGGAAGAGGACAGGGCTGGGAATCTATAATTCTTCTCTTTAAAGGCACATCATCAATGATCTAAAATCTCCAATTCCCATCACTCATAGGTTAGGACTAAACCTGTAACACAGGCATCTGTGAAAAATATTCCAGATTCTAACTACAGACTTGAAACACTGAATTTTGACAATGTTTATCTCAGAGGGCATTGTGATTATTAGGGTCCACAGCCTTCTTGTGATATGGAAAGTTATATGAACTTCTTGTTACGTAAATAAACAATTCTAGGCAAGTTCTTTCATAAGCCCAGAATTATGTAGTCATGTTTTAATGAGCACAGAAGATATCTTACCTGAGCTTGAAGAGTTTCTCCTGTTATTCAGGCAACGCTACTCGCACACATTGCAAATGTAGAAATCTATGCAAAACAGTGGTTAAAAAAAACCAAGGACGAGATGTTGTGGTACAGATTCCAAGGGAAAAAGTTACTGAGAGGCAAATGGTCACTGAGAGCTAAGGGAGACAACTTCACAAGAGAGGCAGAGCTCAAACTTCATTCATAACCATATACAGCTTGGAAATCAGCTCCCACCTTATGAACATGGAGAAACAGAAGCCCAGGTTGTGGAAAATGTCTTGGCCAAAACATCACACCATGTTAGTACAAAAGAAGGATTATCTGGTGATCACTGGGCCTCCTCCTCATTGCTTCTGTAATTTTATTTCTTAAAGGAGCTATTTTTACTCAGAGCAAAGAGGTGCCACCATGATATCTTTGGAGAGGTTGACAGATCTGTAGCAGGAACAGTTTTGGATGAAGAGAAGGAGGGTGACTTAATATGTGCCTTTTTTCCCTCTGAGAAAAGCCTTCCCTGTCTAGGGACTCAAAGGAGAAAGTGATAACAATGCAGACTTCACATGCTCGACCTGCTGAAACACTGTCTCTCAGACAAACTGTATCCCACAGGAGCCTCTGCAGGCATGAAATATCTCCAGGGACTCTTGACAAACAACCCACGATGGCCAGGGACAACTCACTGCACAGTATCTGCCCTCACCACCTATCCCAACACCCAAATAGCAACTTCCTGTGAAGAAAGAAAGCTTTAGGACAATTTTCTGAACTCTCTGGATCTGGACATGGGGTCACAACCACAAAGAAACGCTAGAGAACATGGCCCAAAGAGGAGCAGAGAGGCTAGAGGCGCCCAGCAAACCTATGCCAATGCAAGTCTGGATGGTGCTTCTGGAACTGAATCTGAGGCTGCTTCAGGGCAGCCCTGAGAGAACAGAGGAACAGAAATAGGAACTACTTTGAGCCCCAAAGCATTCCCTCTGGTTTTGTGCTGGCTTTGTAGTGTTTAATCAGTTCTGGAATGGGGAAACTGATAGCTGTTAGATACTCTTTAAGCAGACAATGACTCGCTGCCCATACAATGCCCTCTTGTTTCTGTGCCCAAGCACTGGGCAGCCAGAAGGAATGCATGCACCTATCCAAGGTGGTCTGGCCAAATGGGCTTCAGGTCTTTGACATGTGAGAACCCTGGCTTCCACTGGGAACACTGCATATCATGAGTCTGCTGCTCATAAAATGCGGCTGTGAGTGACTGACATGCTGTGTCCTCCACTCTCCCAAAGCAATATACTAGTCAATCTAATTGTATCATGGTGGAGAGACACAAAGCAATGGAGCAACTTGCTCAGGCTTTTGGCCACTTGAAGCAAACCTATGCTGTTTGATAACTTAGGGATTCGAGTCATCATTTACTATTCAATCAAAATTTTAAAAAAATAAACCTCAAAATGTGGACCAGGTAGTTGCTAAGCACACTAGTAATTTATAACTCCCCTTTGGAAGGCTAAGGGTCTTGCCAACCAAGTTCAGAGAGTCTAAGGCAGGATATTCCCTGAATCAGGTTTACATCAGATGGGTTCACAGTGAAATGTCAAACTTCCCACGTTGCTCACTCCTCCCACTGCTTCTATCTCAGATTTGTGCCTAAGGTCTTACATGACCGATTAGATCAAGGAAGCCAATTCTATTTCCTTCCCTCAACTCCAACTGATTACTAATAACTTTCTCTAGTATACACTGAATATCCAGTTTCTACAAGAAACAGATCTGTGATGGGTAGTGACATCTTCTACAGGTCTGGGACAGCAGACAAGGATAGAAACAGGTGTCATCTATATAAGTCATTGCATAGAATTGACTTTCCCCTGTCCTTTATGCATTGTCTCAGAGTCAAGTCACTACCAAAATGAGTTCTTAGAGTCATACTTTAGCACAACCAAAGGATAGCACACAGATCTAAGCATGAGTCGTATACTACTGTATCGATACTCACTGCCTACAAATGCATAATAATTATTTGAATCAGAGAGGGAGCATGGGGAAGAAGTACAAAAGAGCAACAGTAGGAAAATGAATACATACACACAATACATTTCTCAGCAACCATGGATCAAATAGTAACAATCATAGTGTAGTCTTAGAAAACAGGCTTTCTCAGTATGTCCCTGTTCTTTCTGTTACGGGACCCAGTTCCTGGATCTAGTCTCTCCTTTCCTAGTCTCCTTTCATCTCTAGCAGAGATGATATTGGGCAGATTCTTCCCTGTATTTCTTCTGCTCTTCTCACTTTCCTGGTTCAGAAGATTCTGATCCCAAATAACAGAATCCCCTAAGTAACCTAGCTAAGATGGTAAGAAAGTTACTATCTCATTTGAATATTAATTAATATTAATGAGAAGTTTGTATTTAGAATGGTTCTAATGTTGATTAACCTGGTGCTTCCTTGGTATCTTTAAAGACTCAGATTCATTCTACCTTTGGGATTTTTGCCAGAATGTTTCAGAACATGTTCTTTTGTACATCATGGGCTGGGATTGCAGCACCTGTTTACATTTAAATCAATCAGTAGTAAAGGGACTAGGGTCATGATTGGCTTGAATCTGATTTAGATTCTTAATCATTCTAAGAAACAGGCAGACCACATCCTGCCCCCTCCTTACCCCAAAAGTCTCTAGGATCTTAGCAAGAAAGAATGAGGAATGCTTATTGAGTAGCTAATGTCCTCCAAATGGTAGCAGCATTCATTTCCAAGAGAGCAAGCAGATGGCAGAACAGAACAATTCTCTTATATTTTGATTCTCAAATTTTAAAATCCTATGCTGGTTATATTTTTAAAAACCATTTAGAAGAATATGAGATGAAGAAGAGCCAACTCTTCCCCATATCTTGAGTCTGGTAAAGATTACTTGAGTCAAGTGAAGAAAAGAAATATAAAAGGATGGCAAAGCAACTGAGCGATAACCAGTCTCTGAATCTAGCTTTGTCTCTGCTTTCTCCTTCTCTCTACCTCAGCCCAGGCAGGATCTCCATAGGACACCATAGGACACCATAGGACAATTGGACAGGACTAAAGGATGCAGAATTATGGAAGCGGAGTTTCCCACAGAGCACAGTGGTGTTAAACAGGTCCTCCGGGCCCAAAGCAGCAGGCTCCCGAGAGAGCTATACCAGCATGTTCCAGTCTGTGTGCCTTTGCAGAGACTTTATAATAGGGATGAGAAAGGAACAAGAGGCCATAAGATGCACCTTAACGATGTTTAGTGCCTCTTTTGTCCTAGTGCTCCAGAAATGCCCTTGGCTTATTATTAACCCCATGGAAAGAAGAGAGATGCAAAATTCACTGCCATTAAATTTCACCCAATTTGCCCCAAGGCTCAACACAAAGTGAACTCACTCAGCTGCGGTCTCTAGGTACAATGGGAGCCTCAAATGCAAAGTAGATTCATTAAAAAAAAAAACAGAATATGTATCTTTCATACTACCAAGTTGGGAGACCAAGACATGTGACTACTTCAAATATATTTTCTTCTGAATTACACAGCCAATGCCCAGCTGACTTAAAAAAAAAAAAAAACGGTTTGACTAGCCCCAGGCTCACAATCTTACATAGAAGCAAACCCAGAGTAAGTCTCTGACCCTCCCTGACAATCCACTCTAAACCCTCCACAATCTTCTCTTGCCAAAGTTTCTTCTCCTTTTCTATGTAAGCTTCCCATTTGTGACTGACTGATCTATTTGTTAAAAAGTTGATTTCTTACCTCCTCTACTATACTGAAACCCTATAAGAACTCTTTCAATCACCATGTGGCAGAGTGCCTAGCACACAGTAGGTGTCAAAAATATTTGTGGACTAAAAAACAAAGATTTGACCACAAACTCTGAGCCCCTAGCCACTACGTTATATCACATAACAGATGGGGAATTTGATCTTCTTAATGATTTTCTGAGGTTAAGGTCATAAATAAACCATACTTCACAAGTGATAAACCTGAGGTCCAGATGTGTTGGTCACTCACTATGAGTGTGATAGTAACTTAATATCGAGACTTTAACTCAGGCCTCTGGACTCCCAGGGATGTGCTCTCTCCACTGCACTAGAGATGCTCATCTGCCGTCTCTGATATCACCCGAGACCCAAGAAGCATAGGGTTAGCTGAGCCAGCCCCACCAGGATCCCGTGGAGAGGATTCTTTTCAGATTCTGGCTGCTTATCTTGCCATGAATTTCAAAACAAGTTGTAGTGCTTTCCAACAGTTTCAGAAAGCTAACCCAGCTTGCAATTTCAAGATTTCTGAAACCAGAAAATCAGACGGTCAACAGCTCAGGATGCATATTCACCACCACATTGTATACTGTGCTCTTTCTATTCTGTACTTCCTGCTAGGAAAAACTCTTGGTAACAGGCAGGGTGACCACCCTTCAAAGTAGGTGCAGAAAAAACACAACACACATCTCATCTACTAAAAGGCAAAGTTACCAAGATAGAAAATAATGTGAACTCCTACTGTTCTTGAATTAATTAGGAAATATCTTTTTCTTTCTTAAAAAAGGAAAAGAAGAAAAATAGAATATCTTGTTCCTTGCAGATGTTAAAAAATTCTTTTTCTTTGAAAGGTTAAATAAAACCACTTCCATGCTCATATATTTTTTAACTGCATATCATTGTTTCTTGTTACCAGACTGGCTCATGCTCTATGACTCCTTTGTATTATTATTGCTAATAACTTTTCATTTTTGTCATTGTTTGTAAAATCATATTCCAAGATGGATGTTTTGAGGCTTTTCAAAATTTGATTCAGTTTCCTAACAAAGTGGCTTAATAACTAACCCTTGCCACTTGCATACTTTCTTATATATTGAAGCCTTTAAAATGACATCTTGAAGCATACAAAATAGCTCCTTGCTTCTTCCCTCCACCCAATTCTAAGATCTTCAAACCCAAAAATCTTAATTTTTTAAAACAGAAGTTGATAATCTTTTCAAAATTAAATAAAACCATAGGAACCAAAGTTTTAAAATATCTTAAATTTGTCCAATTTTAACAATATTCCAAAGTCTGAAATTGATATTCCTAAACCCAGCATTTGTCTGATTAGGCATCATCATGATAAAACAAAACAAAACCAAAGAAAGAAAAAGGAATGAATTACTTTTACCCCATTTTTAATACAGAGAAAAAAGAAAACATTTCTTCTTCTCTTTCCTTTGGGGATTTACATGTTTTTGAAGTAGCAAAATAAAACCTATGAGAGTTGTATAGGCACCAAGAAAAGTGTGGTGTCATGAACATCATACAGAGATCTGCCATGGATCTGTGCACATGGGGAAGGAAAGGTCTACAGAATGCTCAGAGCAGAAAAGTCACAAAATTCACCACAGGGGCTTAGGATCACAGTTGGGTTGTGAAGGCAATCTTGAGCTTGGAAAATCTAGAAGAAGAAAGAAATCTAGAAGATCATGGGAACAGAGTTATCTGTGAGAAAAACAAAATGAGAGTAAAGCTACAGAGTTCAAGAAGAAAGTCTCTGGAAGGCAGGCATGGAGAAGAGCTGGGGGTGGTAGCAAAGCATATCGAAACTGGTGGATAGAAAATAAGCAAATCAAAGAACACAACCTTGGACAATGGAGCAAAGTGCACAGTCAAGAAGAACGACTATAGTAGAAAGGAAAGAAAGAACTGAATATTCGAAACACATTCTGAAGAAGTAAGGCTCCCTGTCAGGCCATCAAATTATGGCTTGTTTATGGTAAAGGACATGGCTTCAATGTCCTTCAAGGCTCATTTCCTCTGCCAAGGAAATGACCTGTCCAATACTTTCTACCTAATCAAAGTCCTATCCATCCACAAGTCTATCTCAGCTTCTAACAATGAGAAAAGTCCTCCTAAATTCCCAGTGCTCAAATTAACCTCATCATTTTTCACACTGTGTGTTCCCTGGGATTGTAATATCCCCTGTGTTATGGGTAATTCTGTTTATTGATTCTCTTACAATTGTCCTTCCAGAGTTTTCTTTCAAGTAGCAGTGGTAACCCTTGGGGAAGTTTTAAGGGAAGGTTAACACATGCTGGTTTACTTATACTGATTGTAACCTTATTAAAGGGAGAGATGAGGAGTACTATCAATATCTAAAATCCTATTGACATCGAGGCTTTCAGCAGGACATGGTGATGCACAGGTGGAACCCCAGCACTCTGGGAGGCTGAGGAAGGAGGATCACAAGTTTGAGCCCAGCCCGAGCAACTTAGCAATTTAACAAGATACTGTCTCAAGATGAAAAATAAAGAATTTTTCAAATGGGATATGGGTGTAGCTCAATTTGAGGACCTTGAGTTCAATCTCCAGTACCAGAAAGAGCAAGAGAAAGAGAAAGAACAAAAGAAAACATTCAGAAGGATTTCTCTTTTGTTTATAACCCAATTTTGACACAAATGACCTTCTCAGTTACCATACTTTCACATTCAACAGGAACACCACATATGAACCACAGTAACACATCTGTGTCTTTCTTTATCATAAAGCACTGGAAAGCATTCAACTACTGATCACAGACAGCAATCATGAGCTCCATGGCGTGAAATCATAAATACATTCCTGAGTGCCTCAGTGCTCTCCCTGATCTATGATTTCAGGAACATCTGACCTGACATTTCTCTGGATGACATGAAAAATAAACAAGTCAACCTTGCCCCATCCACCACTTTAAAAATTTGCGTGGAATTAACATAAAATGCTCTGATTTTGGTTTAAAATGATTGCTTGTGACGGGTTTCCCAATCTAAGCTGAGTATCTGTGGCATAAAGAAGCCTTCAACTTCAAGAAGGATTTTGTTCAAATCACATCTTTGAAAACATAAATCAATGGGCACATTTAACCTCACACCAGATCACCAGAAAAATCAGTTTTCATTTCTAAGAGGCACACAAGGAATCACGCATGTCCCTCATGGGAAACATCAGGTGAATATTAAGCACTTCCCTAATACAATTAGGCCCTACACTATGATTCTTTTATTTTATCTCATGGTACCTGTGCTCTTTAATGCCATGAGATAAATTTTAAATGAATGACTTTTTCTTATCATATTGGATATCATAACATTTTTTACATTTTAGAAAAGGAATTTAAGGAGAAAAGGTAGAAAATTAAGATCACCCATCTCCACCTCACAGGGGTCTTCATCTTTCTTTCTAGATACCCATACCCCAGCACCCAGTCCTGAGGATTGAACCCAAGGCCTTTGCACTGAGCTACAACCCCAGCTTTTTTAAATTTTTTATTTCAAACGAAGGTCTTACTAAGTTCTAAATTGCCCTAGCTGGTCCTAAACTTCAGATCCCACTACCTCAGCTTTCTAGAATCCTGGGATTACATTCAAGCACCTGGCTAAGATATTTATTTTTCTAAGATTTTTATATGAAAATTATTTTTTAACACATGGCATAAGTTTGGTTGATCTTATTAAAAATATCACCACCATATGACCCAGAAATGTTATTTCTGGACATATATTCAAAGGAGATAAAATCACTACCTCATAAAGGTATCTGCATTCCTCAGTTCACTGCAACATTATTCACAATAGATAAGATATGGCAACAACTTCAATATCCATCGATGGATTAGTATATAAATGTGGTACGTACATCTATAATAGAATATTATTCATTCCTAGAAAAGAACAAGATCTTCTACTTGCCGTAATATGCCTGAGCTAAATGAAATAAGTCAGACACAGAAAATATCACATGATGTATAAATGAAGGATCTTTTTTTTTTAAAGGACAGACATAAAAACACAGGAAACACAACAGTGGTTCCCAAGATGAAGGGCTGGTAGATAGGAAATGAGGAGCTGTAGATCTGAGGATGCAAAGCCGCAGATATGTAGGATAAACAAGCATTGGAGAACAATTATAACATGAGTGTTATACATAATAAAATTGTACTGAGAGTCATGCTAAATGTGTGGATGTTAGCTCTTCTGGTCACACACACACACACACACAAATAATTATGTGAGATAGTGAATGTGTTAATTTGCTTCACTACAGTAATAGTT
The DNA here is from genome assembly GCA_004027295.1 of Dolichotis patagonum. Lineage (NCBI taxonomy): Eukaryota > Metazoa > Chordata > Mammalia > Rodentia > Caviidae > Dolichotis > Dolichotis patagonum. The sequence goes on along the minus strand of PVJX010001158.1, from coordinate 110,572 downwards.
TTATTATCTAAATTATCCCTTATAAAATTTATTTTAATTAAAAAAATGCTTGATTCGGCTTGCTTAAACCACAGTGTGAAATGTCAACACCCATAATTATTCTCACACATTTTAAAACAAGTGTTCTTTGTATAATATTTCAATTCGCTATTATTGCTTTACGTATATAAATAGTCACTGATCCAATCACTAGTATGCTCGCAGTACATATCATCTGATTAATTCACTGACACCAGATGGGAAGTCAGGAGATGAGAATTCTTGTCCCAGCTCTTTATTTAGTTGTGATTAGAGAATTCACGTCTCACACCCTCATTATTACCATTATGCTGAACTTGTTTCTTCATCTGTGATGTAAAAGGGTTAAATTAAGTCACTCCGCAAAGTCAATTATCAGGTAGCTAAGAGACAGAGTGAAGAAAGCCCACTGCAACAGGGAAAATGGAAGGGTTACATTTATCACCAAGTGCTACCTCTTCTAGAAACAAAGAAGGAAAAACAGTCCTTTTTTTATCATATTGTTCTAGCCAGAAGTATAAACAAACAAGAAGTAAATAAACAAGCAGACATAGTAAAATGTAAAATGAAAAAACATGAACAAACATAATTTCAGAGAATGAAAAGTACTATAAATATAATCAATTAGGATAAAGGAATAAAAAGTGATGATGTGCTAATTAATGCAAATAGAAATTAAAAAGATGAAATCATAAGAGACACTGCCAAAATCCAGAAAATTATTAATAACCACTTCACAAACACATATGCCAAACAACTAGAGAACGTAGAAGGAATGAAGAGATTGCTATACACATGAGCTGCCAAAACTGAACCAAGAAGACTTGAAAATCTTGAACAATTCAATAATGAGAAATGAAATTGAAATAGTAATAAAAATGATGAACTAAGAAAATCCCAAGAACTGACAGGGTCATAGCCAAATTCTACAAGAACTACAAAGAACTTCCAGGACTGTGATTTGTGAATATAATGTACACATTCTGATTTCCTTTTCTTTATCTATATGTTACAAATATATCTTCCAGCATAACCTTGTCTTTTTTTTTTTTTGTACCAGGAATTGAACTCAATACCTTGCGATTGCCAAGCAGGTGCTTATGTTACTGAGTAAGATCCCCGGCCCAAGTCTGTCTTTTTCATATCTTCTGAAAATACAAATTTGAAGTTTTAATGAGGTCAGATCAGTTTTTTGGTAAAGGATTCTTATTTATAGAAATATTTTGCTCTCCAAATTTTCTTCCAAAAAATTTTAAAAGTTTTGTTTTGAATTTAGTCTTTAAGACAGTTGAAATATAACTGTGAGCACGTTTTATGTATTTTCTACATGAATAAATGCCGCCTGTTTGACAGTCTCTCATTTTCATCCTTCCATCAATATAAAGTCTCCCTGTTTATGTGGGGAAAAAAGAACTTCAAGGAAGATCTAACATCAGTACTCCTCAAAATCTTTAATGAAATCAAGAGGGAAAGAGTACATTCCAAAATCAGTCTCAGAAGCTAACATTATCCTGATCCCAAAACCAGACAAGGATGAAAAAAAACACCAACCTAAAGGCCAATTTCTCTAATGAACATAGATACTGGCATACAGAAATGTGACGAATCATTAAAAAGATCATATACCATGTATGCTTCATTCCAGGGATGCAAGTATGGTTCAACACACAAATCAATAATTACAATTTATCACACAAAATCAAGGACAAAAATCATACAATCATCTCAATAGGTACAGAAAAAACCTTTGACAAAATCCAACATCCATTCATGGTTTTAAAAATTGTGAGCAAAATAAGTAGAGAAAGTGTTTATCCCGATGTGATAAAAGCCATTTATGAGCAACTGCTAACATTATGCTAAATGAAGGGAACCTGAAAGCTTTCTCTCTGATATCAGAAACAAGGCAAGGATTTCACTATCCCCACCCTCATTCAACATAGCTCTCAAAACATTATCCAGAGCAAGAGAAAAAAATAATACAGACATGTATAGGAAATCATAAAGTCAAAATATCATTATTTGCAGATGACATGATCCTTTTACTTATAAGAACTAAAAATCACCACCAAAAGACACCTAGAATTGATAATCAAATTCAACAGTGTAGCAAAATACAAAAATAAACACAGAAAAATCAACAGCATTCCTACACACTAGTGACGAACTCACTGAAAAGAAATTAGGAAACAATGCCATTCACAATGATATTTTAAAAATTAACCACTTAAGTATTAACTTAGAGAAGTGGAAGACTACCACAATGAGAATTATGTAACTCTGAAAAAGGATACTGAGGAAGACATCAAAAAATGGAAAGCTATCCCCTGTTTCTGGATAGCCAAAACCAATATAATCAAAATGGCTCTACTTCCAAAACTGATATACAGATGTAATGCAATTCAAATCAAATACTGACATCATTTCTCAAAGATCTAGATAAAACAGTCCTAAAATTTATATGGTACCAAACTAGCAAAAGCAATCCTGGATAACAAAAGCAAACAAGTAGTATCACAATCTCACACTTGAAGTTATTGAATGAATCAATGATAATTAAAACAGCATTGTATTGGCATAAAAAACAGGGATGTGGGTCAGTGGAACAAAATAAAAGTAGCAGAAACAACCCAGGCACATGCAGCTATTTGATATTTGACAAAAGGGCTGAAAACATACACTAGAGGAAAGGGAGCCTCTTGAATATATGATGCTGGGAAAATTGGATTCCACATTCAGGAGATTGAGTCTACAGTCCTGTATCTCACTTTGTACTAAACTAAATCAAAACAGATCAAAGACTTAACATTTCAATAGAAATATTTAATCTCCTGGAAGATAAAATAAGTACAACTCTTGAAGACATAGGCATATGCAAGGACATTCTGAAGAAAATGTCAGTGCCAGAAGAAACAATATCAACAATCAACAAATAAGATCATATCAAATTAAAAATCTTCACACAAAAGACAATCAATAGTGAAGAGACAACCTACAGGATGGGAAAGAAGTTTTTGCCAGCTATTACACATACAAAGGGCTAATATCAAGGAAATATAAAGAATTCAAAAAAATTAGACCACCAAAATAAAAGGCCTAAACCAAAAAATGGGCAACCAAAATGAATAGACATGCCTAAGAAGAAATACAAAATGGCCAATAAATACATTAAAAACTATCCCTCATCACTGGGAATTAAAGAAACAAAAATTAAAACTACATTGAGCATCTTACTCCAGAAAGAAAAGATGTAACAGGGAACAACCCAAATACCATGAACCACAGAACGGATAAAAAAGATAAGGTAGGGCACTGCACCCCAGAGGTGTGTCCTTGCTAGCTGCACAGCGGGTCTGAACACCCAGCAACCTAGCTCAGTCCATCAGGGGAACGCCCAGCTAGCCTCATTGGCCACAGAGGTACAGAGCCCAGACCAGCCAGAGCCCTAGAGCCGCCCATCAGGGAGCTGTGACAGGTCTTGGAGACTTTGAGCTGCACCCTTCAGAGCACAAGGCCCCAACTCCATAGCTCAGGGGTGCAGCCCAGCTAGTCATGCAGCAGGTCCCAGAGAGTTCAAACTCTGTCCAGCCAGAAGCAAGGTCCTGGCACAGGTGCTGGGGATACACTCTGGCTACCTGTGCACTCCAGAGGCCCTGAACTCCTCCCAGCCAGAGGCAAGGTCCAGGCAGTGCCATACTCAGGGTGGTGCTCTGCCTAGCCGCGTGGTCCCAGAGGTTTTGAACTCCACCCAGCCAGGCACTAGGCCCTGGTGACACACTGGTGGTGCATCCCTACTAGCCATCTGGGTGCCAGAGGTTCTCAACTCCACTCAAACAGGTTCTAAGACCCAGCAACACACTCCTGGAGCCTGTCCCTAGAGCATCAAGAGGATCCAACCTCTGCCAAGCCTACCATCCCAGAGTAGCCTAGGGCAGTACATCAAGGGAACATCCAGCCAGCCTCACAAGCCACAGAGTACAAGGATCTGGTGCCATAAGTTGGGGGTGTGCTCCAGCTAGCCATGGGGATATCAGAGAATTGAAACTCTGCCCAGTTCAACACTCCAGTGCAATCCATCAGGAGGGTACCTGACCAGACACATGGGTCCCAGAGGAAAATGACAAAATGAAAGAGCAAGAGTCAGTCTCAGTCCTCCAGCCCACTGAGAACAAACCTAAGAGACACTGAAATGGAAGACACCGGAAATTGCACTACTGAACTTTCTGAAATGATAGCAAATGAAGTAAAGAAACAACTCTATGAAGTTATAGAGGAAATCAAGTCAGAAATAATCTTTCAGGTAAAAAATGAAATGACAAATATTATGAAAGAAATGCCATGTGTATCTAAAGAAGATCTAAATAAAAAAATAGAAGAACATAAGAAAATGATGGAGCCCCCCACCCAGCACCTCCAAACACTACAGGACCTCTGGGTAATCACTTTGGTCCTCACTACACCCCCACCCAGCAACTTTCAGGTACCAGGGAGCCGCCACTTGTGAGCTCAGACCTATCACAGAGATCCCTACCTACTTGTACAGCAGTGGGACTCTGCCTATAACCTGGTAGGTCCCTGCCCAGCATCCTGGAACACTGTGGGACCATTGGGTCATCACTCCATCCCTAGTGTCTAGGTAGCAGGGAGCCACCACATGTGAGCTGATGCCTGCCACAGTGATCCCTACCTAGCTGTGCAGCCGTGGGACTCTCCTTGGAAGCTGGTGGGCTCCTGCCCAGCATCCCTGAATACTGTGGAAACTTTTAGGTCATCACTTGCATCCTGTTTGGCCCCCACTAAGCATCCTCCAGGGAGCCAAAAGCTATGAGCTGAGACCTACCACAATGATCCCTACCTAGCTGTTGAGCTATGGGTCTTTGCTTAGAACCTGGTGGAGCCACACCTAGAGACCCCAAGAAACTTGGGAGCTTTGATGTGCCATGTGGCATGAGCTGAAAGCTTGCTCAGTATACTCTACATACCATTCAGCCTTACTACACCACTCAGAACCTGGTAGGGCCCTGCCCAGTGACCTCAAGCAGCTGGGGTATTTCAGTGAGCCATGTGGGCAGTGCTGAAGGTCTACCCAGTATGCACTTCCCAACTGAGGAGTCTCTAAGTGCCACTATAGACCCAGGCACTTAGATGAATACAGGGAATTCAGGAATACAGGGAATGCAGGGAATACAGGAAATGCGAAATGCAACCTTAAACCTCTAGCCCACCCCAAACAAGCCTAGGAGACATGGACACAGAAGAAAATGTAAGCTATACACTTGAAACTTCTGAAGTGATAGCAACTGAAGTAAAAAGCAACTCCATGAAGCTATAAAGGAACTCAGACCAGAAATAACCTCCTAGGTAAAAGAAGAAATGATAAACATAATAAAAGAAGCACTGAACACATCTAAAGAAGACCTAGTTAAAAATAATAGAGGAGCACTGCAAAAAGATGAAAGCCTTGCATGAACAACATAAGACAACAATACAATATGTGAAACGGATTCACGGAAACATCTAGGAAATCAAAAATTCTATTGAAAGCTGGCAAAGCCACATGAACGAATGTGAGGATTGACTTTCAGATCTAGAAGAAAAGATTACAGCTAGTGAACAAGAAAGGAAAGATCAGTTAAAAATAACAAGGAACCAGGAAATAACAATTCAATAGGCAAGATACTGTGAAGAAAAATAATATAAGATTGATAGGTGTAAATGAAAAAGAAGGTGATAACACAAATGATGTCAAAAGACTACTTACAGAAATAATAGTTGAAAATTTCCCAAACACGGGAAAGAAAACTGATATACAGATATGTAAAGTGTATAGAACTCCAATTAGCCATAGCCAAAATAAATCTATACCCAGACATATAATAATCAACATTCTGAAATTCAACATAAAGAACAGAATATTAAAAGCTGTTAGAGAAAAGAGGCAGATCACCTATAAAGGAAAGCCCATCAGAATCACAAGAGACTTTTTCAACATGAACAATAAAGTCAAGAAGAGCATGGAGTAAAGTATTTCAAATTCTAAAGGAAAAGAACTTGCAACCCAGATTGATGTACCCTGCAAAACTGTCCTTTAAAATTGATGGAGAAATATTTCCACAACAAAGAACAGCTGAAAAATTTCATGATCACCAAACCAACCCTACAAAGAATACTGAAAGACATTCTAGATAGACATAAAAACAACTACATCTCCAAGAACACCAACAGAAAAAAAGCCAATAAGCAGGGCAGACAATTAAAGAAGGGGAAAGATAAAGAACCAACAGTAGAAAGAACATGACAAAAATAAGCCAATATATATCAGTTATATAATGATATAATATCATTAATGTAAATGGCCTCAATTCACCAATTAAAAGAAACAGACTGGCAGAATGGATCAAGAAACAACCTCCAACCATATGCTGCATACAAGAAACCCATCTAACCCAAAAAGAAAAGCATAGACTGAAAGTCAAAGGATGGAAAACAATACTTCATGCAACAGGAACCCTCAAAAAAGCAAGGGTAGCTATATTATTTGCAGACAATGTAAACTTCAAACCAAGAATGATCAGAAGGAATACAGAAGATCACTACATACCAGTTAGGGGAAAATATCAAGAGGAAGAGATAACAATCTTAAATTTATATGCACCAAATTGAGGAGCAGCCAGCTATGTAAAACAAATAATAATAGAAATGCAAAATCAAATAAACAATAACACAATTGTAATGGGAGACTTTAACACTGCTTTGACACAGAGACAGATCAACTATACAGAAAGTCAGCAAAGAAATAATAGAATTGAATCAAACTTGTGAACAAATGGACTTAGTAGACATGTACAGAATGCTCCACCCAACATCAGAATATACATTCTTCTCAGCTGCACATGGGACACTCTCTAAAATAGAACATGTATAAATACAGAGAACATGCTTACATAAATGCAAAAGAATTGAAATTATCCCATGTGTATAATCTGATCATAGTGCTATAAAACTGGAAATTAATGATAAAAGAAACTGCACAAACTCCATAAACACATGCAAATTAAATAATACACTTCTGAAAAATCAACGGGTAATAGAAGAAATTAAACAATATCTACAAGTAAATGAAAATACAAATACATCTTATCGGAATCTTTGGGATGCAATGAAAGTAGTCCTGAGAGGAAAATTTATTGCAGTGAACCACCATATCAGGACAACAGAATGAACACAAATAACCTGATGCCACACCTCAAACATCCAGAAAAAGAAGAGCAAGCCAAGCCCAAAGGCAAAAGACGGGAGGAAATTATAAGGATTAGAGCAGAAATTAATGCAATAGAGACTAAGAAAACAGTACAAAGGATCAATAAATCAAAGAGTTGGTTCTTTGAAAGAATAAATAAAATTGATAAGCCCCTGGCCAACCTTATTAAAAAAAGGAAAGAAAAAACTCAAATTCATACAATAAGGAATGAAAAGGGTGAAATCACTACAGAGCCTGCAGAAATACAGAAGATCATCAATGCCTACTTCAAAAACCTTTACTTTCATAGATTCAATAACATAGAAGAAATGGATAGATTCCTAGAAACATATGAATTAACAAAGCTGAATTAAAAAGACATAAAACTGTTGAATAACCCAATTTCAGTTAATGAAATTGAAAATGTAATTAGAATGTTACCAACAAAGAAAAGCCCAGGTCCTGATGGATTCACAGCTGAATTCTACAAGAAATTCATGGAAGACTTAATGCCAACACTCTTCAAATTCTTCAATGAAATTGAAAGGGAAGCAATTCTCCCTAACTGATTCCTGGAAGCAAGTATCATTCTAATACCAAAGCCAGAGAATTATAGGCCAATCTCCCTAATGAACACAGATGCAAAAATCCTCAATAAAATACTGGCAAACAGAATTCAGCAAGTCACCAAGAAGATAATACACCATGACCAAGTGGGATGCATCCCAGGAATGCAGGGATGGTTCAACATATGCAAATTAATAAGCAAAATACATCATATCAATAGAGCCAAAAATAAGAATCACATGATCATCTCAATAGATGCAGAAAAAAAACTTTTGATAAAGTCCAACACTCATTCATGATAAGAACCCTATGGAAGATTGGAATAGAAGGTCTTTACCTCAATCTGATGAAAATGATCTATGACAAACCAACATTTAATATGGTCAAAAACTGAAAGTTTTCACTCTAAAATCAGGAACAAGACAAGGCTATCTACTATCACCACTCCTATTCAATATAGTGCTGGAAATATTAGCCAGAGTAATTAGACAAGAGAGAGAAATAAAAGGAATAAAGATAGGAAAAGAAGAAGTTAAACTATCATTATGTGCAGATGACATGATACTCTTAATAGAAGACCCCCAAAACTCCACTGAAAGACTTCTAGACTTAATAACAAAATTCAGTAATGTAGCTGGATACAAAGCCAGCACTCAAAAATCAATAGCATTCCTGTACACAAACAACACACTCACTGAAAAGAAAATAAGAGAAACCACACCTTTATAGTAGCATCCAAAAAAAATGAAATACTTAGGAATCAATCTAACAAAGGAAGTAAAAGATCTATTCAGTGAAAATTACAGTGTTCTGAAAAAAGATGTTAAAGAGGATCTCAGAAAATGGAAAGACATTCCTTGTTTACGGATAGGAAAAAAAATTGTGAAAATGGCAATTCTCCCAAAATTGTTATACAGATTTAATGCAATTCCAATTAAAATGTCATTAGCATACCTAACATATCTAGATAAATCATTCCTAAAATTCATGTGGAACCAGAAGAGACCTAAAATAGCAAAGGAAATTCTGGGCTACAAAGGCAAGGCAGGAGGCATCACAATCCCTGACTTGAAATTACACTACAAAGCTACTGTGATAAAACCAGCTTGGTAAAAAAAAAAAAAAAAAAAAAAAAACCAGCTTGGTACTGGAATAAAAATAGACCTGAAGATCAATGCAATACATTAGAAGATACAACCACAACTACAAACACATTCAGTCACCTTATCTTTGACAAACAGGCCACGTTCACTGGAAAAAAGATAGGCTTTTTAACAAGTGGTGCTAGAAAAACTGGCTTTCCATATACCAAAAACTAAAACTAGATCCTTGTCTATCACCACGTACTAAACTAAAGTCAAAGTGGATCAAAGATCTAAATATTAAAACAGAAACACTAAACCTACTGGAAGATAAAGTAGGTAGAAATCTTGATGACATAGGAGTTGGCAGAGAGCTCATGAACAAAAATCAAACTGCATGGGAAACACTTCCCAGAATCAATAACTGGGATCTCATCTTATTAAAAGTTTTTGCATGTCAAAGGAAATCTCCAACAGAGTGAAAAGAAAACCCACAAATTGGGAAAATATCTTAGCCAACTGTCCCTCAGACAAAGGACTTCTATCTAGAACTTATAAAGATTTTTAAAAAATCAAGCTGGGTTTAGCTCAGCAGCATAAGCATCTGCCTGGAAAGCATGAGGTCATGAGTTCAATCCCGAGTACAAAAAAAAACAAAAATCAAGCCCCCAAAATTCAAAGACCCAATCCAAAAATGGGCATCTGAGATGAATACACACTTCTCAGATGAAGAAATTCAAATGGCAAATAAATATATGAAAAAAATGTTCAACATCAGTGGTCATTCAGGAAATGCAAATTAAAACAACACTGAGATTCCATCTCACTCCAGAAAGAATGGCCAAGATCACGAAATCAAGCAACAATAAATGCTGGAGGAGCTGTGGGGGAAAAGGAACTCTTCTCCATTGTTGGTGGGAGTATAGACTGGTGCAACCTCTGTGGAAATCAGTGTGGAGATTCCTCAAAAAGCTAGGATTAGATTCCATTTGACCCAGCTATCCCAAATCTGGGCATCTTCCCAGAAGAACAGAAAACATCATACCACAGTCAAACCTTGGAAACAGCCCAAGTGCCCATCAATCAAGGAATGGATAAAAATGATGTGGTATTTTTATACAATGGAGTACTATGTAGCTATAAAGAAAGACTGAATCAAGACTTTTACAAGTAAATGGATGCAACTTGAGACCATACTCACAAGTGAAATAAATCAAACTGACATGTGTAAATACCATATTGTCTCCCTAGTGTAAGAAACTGAAAAATTATATATGTTCCAAAATCTACAATAAATACTGTGTACCAGTAAGAAACTGTTCAAACAGGAAAGGTAATTGGAATAATGGAAAGGAGGAAAGAAGGAAAAGGAAAAAGACATAAAATTTGTGTGTGTGTGTGTGTGTGATAGCTAAAATGACTATACCACTAATTGTACTAGTTATTGGAAAAGAACAGTTAATATTCATATGTTTAGATCCACTTTACATGTCTATATCTATAATCTAAGCAATCTTCTTGAAGGTAACAATATGCACTATTCCAACCATTGTTAAATTCCTATCATCTTGTTTTGTAAACTTATACTTTCATTGTATTTGGTTTCTTGTTGGTTGTCTCTCTGTATTGTTTTTTGTTTTTGTTTTCTGTGTCTTTTTAATCTTAAATTTAAAAAGATCTGGTATTGTTATACAATGGAGTATTAGCTATAAAGAAGGATAAACTTGAGGTTTTTATAGGTAAATGGATGCAACTAGAGACCATACTCATAAATGAAATAAATCAGACTGATGTGTAAATATTATATTGTCTCCCTATTGTAAAAAAATAAATAAATAAGATCCAAATCTACAATAGATGTAAAATGAAAGGGAAAAAAGTGCTCAAAAGGAAATAACAACTAGGATAGCTGAAAGGAGAAAAAGAAAGAAGGGAAAAGATTATACATATGTATGTGTGTGTGTGTGTCAATATATACAAGATAGATAATTATACTACTAATCTTTGTTCATCAAAAAGAACAGTTGTGTTTTCATTGTCTGATTGTTCAGTGATTCTTTGTCTAAATCTTATAATCTGAACTACATTCAAGATAACAATATGCAATGTATTAACTAATGTTAATTTCCTATTTTTTGAAATTCTGTATCATTTTATCTTTTGGTTTTTTTTAAATAAAAAAACTATGATAAAAAATAGAATAGTAATGAAGTCTGGCAAGGATGGTGAAAAACGAACTCTATTACATTGTTGGTGAGCATATAAACTAGTACAACCACTATGGAAATCAATGTGGAGATTCCTCAAAAAAACTAAAAATAGACATTCCAATTGACTCAACTATCTACCTTCTTGGTACACTGGTACCTCAGTTCCTGAACCTAATTCATTCCACAGTTTTGGAAAAGATGGCCGCCTTTTTGTTCATGTGGGAAAGATGGCTGCCTTCTTGTTCATGTGGGAAAGATGGCTGCTTTCATGTTCTTGTGGGAAAGGTGGCTGCCTTCGAGTTCCTGTGGGAAAGATGGCTGCCTTCGTGTTCCTGTGGGAAAGATGGCTGCCTTCGTGTTCATGTGGGCAAGATGGCTGTCTTCATATTCATGTGGGAAAGACAGCCACAATCACATTCATCACCCAATGCAGAGTTCACAAAAGCAAAACTTTGCCAGATGCTGCTGTTTGCAAACCAAATAGTTTGCAAACCAAAAGAGTTAAAAATCATCATGTTACAGGGATACATGCAAACACATGTTTATAGGAGCACAATAGCTTGAGAACAGCATATATTTCCATCAACAGATGAATGGATAAAGAAAATGTGGGATTTAGATACAATGGAATACTACACTGCTATAAAGAAAGATAAACTTGAGTCATTTATGGGTAAGTGGATGCAACCTGGAAATATAATATTAAGTGAAATAGGTCAGACACATGAGCTAAATATCACATGGTTTCTCTTACATAAGAATTACAAATGCACAAACACACACACAAATGAAGTGCAAAATAGAAAAGAAATTAATAGGAAATTAGGAGAAATTCAAGTATTTCCCCCAAATAATCATGTATTCCATTATTTGAAAAATATTTTAATATGCATACAAAATTGTTTCATTTATACTGCTAGTTTATCTTAGTTAATTTAAAATAAAGTTTTGTGTTATTATGTTTGTCTCTTCATAAGAATCATTTTGGCCTATGTCTTATATTCTGAGTATCTCCTATGAAGATAATGATATAGCATATAACTATAATTATTCTTATAATTTTATTTTAAAATTTTGGTTTTTTACTCATAATATAAAAAAATTTCAAGGCTCAGGGATGTACCTCAGCAGCAGAAGCACCTGCCTGATAAGTGAAAGGTCCTGAGTTAAATTCCTGGCACAAAAATTTCAAAAAGTAATGTGCTAATGATGTAAGTGCTCACCTGAAATACAAAGAAAAACTATGTATAGTATTTAAGGACAAAATTTAGCAAAATATACAGATATTACACAAATATTTAAATAAATAACTATTGTATGCACTGGTAATGCCAAACTTTAGGAAAAAATTTTTTTCAATAGTCCATCCATAAAACGGAGCTGAGGCAGTAGGACCATGGTAGATGATTTGCCTGGCATGAATGAAACTCTGGGTTTGATCTCCAGCATTGGAGGTTGCAGAGTGATAAAATGAATACAGAGTACTCACAAATAAGCATCAAAAAAGTAATAGGTAAAAATACAGTACAAAATAACATAAAGCAATGAAAGAAACCATAGGTCATTCAAATGGTAAGGGGGTTTGATATCCAGTAGTATGTCACTTCAGAACAGACACCCAAATAAAATTTCATATTTATTAAAACAGATTGAAATCCTTCTAATATAGAATATGTAAATATCAAGCACATAAATGAGAAATTACTTTCCAAATATAAATTCAAATGAATCACAAAAGAAACTATCAACAGACCTATGGACCATAAAATTTAAGCTTCTGTTTTAAAAATAAATACTTTAAAATTTAAAGGATGAAAAGTTCACTTCTAGCCAAGATAAGGTAACAAGGACTAGACTGACTCTTTTGACTATAAACTAGAACATGAAACAAAAGTTTGTAAGTGTTGAACAGTGGGCAGTAGCAGAATGTGACCTCTGAGATGACGATATGAAATCTAAAACTACAAGCTTAGTACAACTTCTAAGCTAAAGTATACAAAAAGGGACTCAAACACAGCTTGGTGGTCACACTCATTTCAGATGCAGGTCATATCTAAGGCAGGACAAGGTAGCGAGAAGTTGTAAATTAGAGAAGAATGTGACACAGAGAGAGAAACACAGTACCAGACATCAGCATAAAAAATTCCTTCAGCCTTTAGCTGAGATTTCTTCAAGCAGTGGAGGAAATTACTTGCACTCATGAATGTAACCATGAATAAGAACCAAAAATAAGAACATTTCCATAAAACTTCACAGGCTACAGAATAGAGTATATTTCTGCTAATTACATTGGAAAGAGCTTGTAACATAAAAACAACAGACAGAACCCTCTGAAGAGTGTAACCCTAATGGTAAAGGTTAATAATCCCTATATTACAACTTGTTATGAATCTGTACTATGAAACTTAAAAGAAATCTAATGGATTCAACTGATTACAAGTAATGAAGCTGAAATCCAACACTAATTTAAAATATACCAAAATTCCATTCATCAACAATGTAAAATTCACAATATCTAATGACCAATTTAAAATTATTAGGCATGCTATAGAATCAGTCTAGATAGCATTGATGTATAAATGGATAAAGATTTGAAAATTAACCATAAAAACAAATGAAATTCTGTCATTCACAGAAATGTGGCTAGAAGCAGAAGATATTAAATCAAACTATTAAAACAAATATCTCATGTTCTCATTTGTATATGAAAGCCTGAAAGTTAATCTCAAAGAAATGTTGAATAGCATTGTAGTTAACAAAGCCTGGGTAGGGTGTAGGGAAGGTACGGAAGGACAGACACTAGTTAATGAGTACAGGTGTGTGTAGGTGTATAGGAAGAATAATTCCTAATGTTCCATAGCACAGCACCATAGCACAGCAGGGCATGAAAAAAATTAATTGGATATTTTAAAATAGCCCCTAGAGAAGATTGTGAGTGTTCCCAACACAAGAAATGATATGTATCAGCTGGACAAGTGGTGCATACCTGTAATTCTAGTACTTTAGGAGGCTGAGGCAAAAGGATTGCAAGTTACAGAAACTTAATGAAATCCTGTCTCAAAAAAATAGAAAAGATTGGGGGTGTGGATTAGTGTGAGGTCCTGAGCTCAACCTAGGACCACAAAAAAGAAACAGTGAATGTCTGAGATGATAGATATACACACTGTATATACACAATGCATATAATCATTATGTGTACACATTGTACAATGTCACACTGTACCCTGTAAATATGTATAATTACTATGTCTTAATTAAAAATATAAATAAATTATCACAGCATGCAACGAAACATCTGAGTAATTATGAAGGGAATACTCAAACACCCAATAACAACAGAGATGATAAAACTGAGAAACAAGGATGATAAAACTGTGTTGTCTATAAGTTTAAAAAAGGGAGAAGAAATGTGAGCATGATGAATATACAATGGAAAAAATAAAAAAAGTCTTAAACTTCTAGAGAAACAATATATCTAAAACAAATACTGGACCACACATGATTAACTGAAAATTAGACAGAATAGAAGATCAGATGAACTTAATAACAAATATAAAAACTATCCAAAATAAACAACAGATAGATATCACTAAGTACTGGAAAAAAATATCAACTCAGATTATTTTGTAGATGAATATACCATTTAAAAATGAACACCAGCATGTATGTTTAAGTGTGGAAGATAGATGACCACATTACTGTTTTTGTTAGATTGTTGAGCAGAACTGTCAACAGTCTCACTGTTTGAATGTCTACTTTGTATGCTTTAATTTTGTAACTTAAACAACTATTTCCAAGGATGACAGTATGAAACTTATCAAGTGGCAGATTTCTTAGTTTTTGTTTTTGTTTTGTTGTTGTTCTTTTATTTTTTGCCTTTGGAATTCTGTATTGTTGCTACCCTTTTTCTGTTTTGTTTGGTTGTTTTGTTTTTTCTCTTTAAATAAAATTTATTTAAAAATGAACAACAAATAAAGATTATTTAGACAAACTACTCTTGAGAGGATATATAACCAACCAACTTGCACTAAAAGAAATGTAAGATTTGTTGATATCTGAAACTCAACCAACATAATTCATCATATTAGTAATGAAAGAAAAGTGATAAGATGCAGAAAAACAAAATTCAACACTAACTCAGGACATTAAGAAAACTTAATCAAACTAGTAATTCACCAAGCTTTTCAAAGAACCACTTATCTCTTAAAAAGCTGTATAATGATCTTAATGATTTTGTCTACATCGTTTTTCTAGTTTATATTTCATTAGTTTCTTCTTTGCTGTTTATTTTTTATTCTGCTTACTTAGAATTTAAATTGATGTCCTTTTTCTAATTTCTTTAGCTGGTAAATAAGTAACTAAAAGCTTCTGTTATTTTCTAATAAAAATAGTGCTACACATCTCCTTCCAAGCATTGCTGTTGCAGTCAGGGGTTGCAAAGAGAACAATTACACACAGGACACAGAATTTATATTATTATTTTATGATGGTCACCCACAGTTAAATACAAGAAAGTGCAGGAAATCTGTCCACAACACTGAAGACCTAGAAAATCCAGCTGAGGGCCTCGAACCCACAGCAACGACATGCATGACATGTCCAGCTGAAAATGCAGAGCCTACGACAATACCCACAGGTACAACTGGAGGCCTAGAGCCCAAGGCAATGACTGTGCAAGTCTCTTTTACAGATCTGCACTGCGAAGACCCCAAGGTCAGCGGTGGAAGCTGGAAAGTCTATGCCAACAGGGTGAAGGGTCTGTGCCTATAGGTTGAGAGCCAAGAAGCAATGCTCAAAATAAGAACTAGGGCTTCCCTGAAAAGTACCACAGCCATCTTAGTGACAATGAGGTCCCGAGCTCCTCCAACAATAAGAACAGTCGAGTACATATCAGGAAGCCAGCGGGACAAACTTCTCCTGGAGATTAAACAGCACACATCTTCCCCTCTGGAGCTAAGAAGCAATGCTCAAGGTAAGGACCAGAGCTCCCCCAAAGTGAACCACAGCCACTGTCAGCGACAAGGTCCTCCAATGATGGCAACCGAGTTTATGTCAGGTAAGCCAGCATGAAAAGCTCCACCAGGAGAACCAACAGCTCCAAACAGCAACACTTAGGAGAACCCACAGTGCCTCACTCTTCCTCTCCAGGTCTCCTTTTACGCTGGCAATTTTCCTTAGGTGGGCCATCTACACTCAGCACCATGCCGATTCCGCTCAGCTGGAGGTAAGCTGACTACCGGCTTTTAACTCATAACAATTGTTCTGGCAGGATCCCACATATTTTGCTACATTGTGTTTTCATTTTTCTTTGGGCCAAAATAACTTTCTCAGTTCTCTTTTTTTTTTTTTTAACTCATAAATTATTTAGAGGTATCATAAATTATTTCTAAATATTTAGACATTTTCCAGAGAGCATTCTGTGGGGGGGGGCTGGGGGAGCGTCACCCCAACCTCCTCCAACTCCCCCCCCCAGTTCATCCCAGCCCGGAGGCTGGGTAAGAGCTCCCTGGAAGCGGATGTCCCACTTGGAAAGGCGAGGGGTGAGCACCGAGGTCGCCTTCTGCATCACCCCCTCCCCTTCCCCAGAGAATTTTTTTTTTTTGGATGCGGTTTCCCCCCACCCCCCATTGTCCTCTGGCTGCTTCTTCCAAAGCCAGCAGCGGTGGGTGTGGGCCTCTTTGGTGTTTATTTTTGGAACCCTGTGCTAACCTGTCTGGGGTGAGGAGGCCGGGTCTGTGCGCCTGTCTGTGTGTGTGTGGGGGGGGGGGGTGGATGGGAGGTGGGGGTGCGCTGGACGCTGCTGCTGGCGGTGGAGGGGGTGCGTGGGGAGTGCCGAGAGCATTCTATTATTGGTTTCTAATTTAATTTGCCTATAGTTAATTAATTCTTTAATTGTCCAAGTATTTTCCTTGTATGGAAATTCTATAAATTCTATAAATGTTATCTATAAATGTTCTATAAATTCTATAAATGTTAATCAAGTCAAGATGTTTGAGATTATTGTTCAAACATCTTTATTTTTGTTTCTACCAAATATTAAAAGTATTTAAATCTCCAGTTATAACTGTGCACCATTGCTCCTTGAAGTCCTACTACTGTTCATTTTCTGTATTTTGAAGATGTTACTAGGTGCACACACAGTGAGGGTTTTCATGTGCTCTCAGTGACCCTTTGATCATTATGAAATTACCCTTTCTATCCCTGTTTTTCTTTACTCTAAAGTCCAGTTTGACTGACAGTAACATTAGCTACCTGATAGAAATTTCTGGCATCCCCAAGAGCAGCTTTACTATTAGTAACCAAAACATTTTTAACCATTTAAATGTATACCAACTGATGTCCCATGATCATATAAAAATACCACTCCTCAAACAAGGGATAAACTTCAGAGAAACACAAAAATATGTGTGATTAAATTATACTGTTATAATTCAAAGAAGCCAGGCAAAAGAAACTTAGTACAGGATTCTATTTGTGTTAAATTCTACAAAAGGTAAAACAGAAGTGACTCAAGCCCAGCAGTGATTGTGAGGTTTCAGGGGTAGTGGGAGTGCAATGACTGCGACGAGAAATAAAGAACCATGAAAATGTTCTATGTGTTGAGGGCAATGGTGGTCAGTGACTCAGTTCATTCCTCAGAATACATTATCATACACTTAAAAGTAATAAGTATTATGTTAGGTAAGCCATGCATTAATAAAATCAATTTTAAAAAATAAACACTGTGTATATGTATCAACTCTCAAGCTCAATATAATCACTATGTATTGCAAATATTCACTAGTATAAATAAATAAACAAATATAAAAAACAATGGTAGCAGAAACATTTTCCATAAATATACAAAAACACTAAATCTTTAGTATTTAAAACGTCACACAAATTCTTAATGAAAACACTAAGCTTCCAAAGAAACGAAGCCAAAAAGGAATAAACAAAGTTTATGGGAAAGGAAAAATACAAAATAGTCAGTGCTGTTGAAGTAGGAATGAACTCAACCTTATCAACTCCTCCTGGTAAAAAAAAAATATATGCATGTGATTTCCTGGAATGTAATTTGAGTGTGTGGACAAGAGTTCTAAGTTAGTTCTACTCTTGGACCAAGTAAGTTCCTACGCAGGACTATGCCCTAAGGAAATATACACAGATATAAGCAGATACTTAGATATATGAAAGTCCACAAAACATTTAGTTGCTAGAGCCAAAAATAACATTAGTTTTAAGAAAGTAGTTTAATATCTTATAATTCATCTTCTAATTCTGTATTGTGTCAACATAAATTATATTTTCAAAGAATCATAATGATGTGATGCTGGGGACCACAAATTCACAGTGCCTAATTCTGCACACTTCCCAAAGGGATAAAATGGAGGCTTTGGATCATTGGTACCACTCGCTGGAGATTTCCCATTGACTCTTTAGGGAATGAGCCATCCTCTCCCACCCACTAAGACTAAAATTTAAACCACTAAGTTTAGAAAAAACACTCCAAGGCAGGACCTTTCTTAGCATAAGATCATCTCTGCCCTCTTGAGTCACCCCAGGATGATATTTGCCCACTGAGTCACAGACCTCTAAGTCTTCCTCCAAATTCAAATCTCTCACTAGTCTCTCAACAAATAGTGGCTGTCTGGGAGTGTCACTGTTTTGGCCCATCTGGAGACATCAACTTCCCAGCCACTCATTATATATTACTAAATTTGTCTCAAATTTTTTACTGTATTCTCTTACTATACCCTTAACACAGGCAATCAGGGCTCTTGGCCAAATCCTCAATATGTGACAATGATTTTTATAAAGTAGTGAATCAGGAAATAGGATAAAGGTATGGGTTGTTATCAGTTGTAGGGAATTTAACTGTATGTGTGTATGCTGGAGAATCTATAAGGAAAGCTTTCACAAGGTTAGCAGTTTTCCTTCTGGATTGTGAAATTAAGGACCACTTCTGAGATCCTTTCTGAATTTTTATATAATCTACAATAAGGTTCCACTTCTCATAAAAGCAAAATGAGTATATATGTAAGCACTATATATCATTAATCCAAAATAAGACATAGAGAATCAATCTGGGTTTCATTGTTAAAAGTAAAGAAGTGAGAACATGCTCCCTTCCAGCTCCCACGAGAATATATTACATATTTTTAAGTACATTTATTTCTTGGCAAACGATTTTCATCACATATAAACACCGGTTGCAAGGTCCATGCATATTTGGAATTTTCTTTCACATATTTCATTAGCATTGGCTGATTCACATCAAAGAGAAAGTACGGTGTTAGATGTCAGAATTAAATTTTGAGCTCAAATCATTGCTTTGAAGGAACCCACAATTTTCTACAAGAGGTCAATCTATTGAGATCCAACTGCAAGTGTGCAGAAGATATCGATAGCTACTCTGTGATTACATACCAAGAAAGACTGACTGTACCCACTCATTTATTTACTTACTCATTGAACAAATATTTGTTAAGCACCCACTAGATTCAAACAATGTCTACTATTCTGATTATACAGTAGTTGATATAGCACACATAGTACCAACCCTGCTGTGACCTAAGTGATTGGATAGGCAGAGAAGTAAATACACAATTATAATTTGTGCTGTGGGGGAAACAAATTAATAGAAGAATTATTATTCAATAGGGAGGAGCGCATAAGAGGACACGCAAGGAGATGAAGGGATGGGGAAAGCCTGCGTGACTATCAGTCTTTATAGTCGGTTTGAGAGCTCCCTGGGGAACTAGTAAGGCACATTTCTGGATATGTCTGGATGGGTCACGCGAGTGTGACTTTGGGTCTAAATGTGGTCTCTGGTCCTTTCTGCTTCCTAGCTGCCACAGAGTAAGCAGCTTTGCTCCAAAATGCCCTTCCGCCATGAAGTCCCACCTCACCTCAGACCTACAGCAAAGGAGCCATGGACTGGAACCCCTGAAACCATAACCCAAAAATAAACCCTCCTCCTTTTAACTGCAGGTATCAGGTATTTTGTCCAGGAAGATGAAAGTTGACCAATGAGGTCTTTCTGAGGAGCTGGCATTGGCAATAAAGCTAAAGGATGCAAAGGAACCAGCCAGGCAAAAACAGGAAGATCCCCAGTCAGACTGAGCTTAAGCTGTTCTTAGGTAGAAAGACTCTTGCCTTGTGTATTTTAATACTAACTGGACTGATGGGTCCATGGGACTGAAATCTGAGTTCCATATTCATATTTTTGACATTTTTAGAAAGTTATTTAAGCAAACATAATTTTAACAAAGATTCTTGGAAATAAAAGTACTTAGGTAAAGAGATCCCCAAGATTCTATGGTGAACTTGAACCAGTTAAGACACTTAGTTTTTCCTCCATGTTAAAGTGGAGTAACACACAATCACAAGACTGCTGTGGAGGAAAAGGAAGGTGAATTATGCCATGTGCATAGCAACAATTAATGTTCTGCAAAAAGTAACAATCAATTGAGACAGTGGAGGGGTTCTTTTCGATTAGAAATATAAATTTATTAGCTCTAGTTGAACATTATTGAATGCTATCAAAATCGCTCTTCAGCATTGATTCAGAACTGTAGGGTGCACTATCAGCATAATTAAAACGAAAGAATCTAAGCCATTTCCTCATCTTGCTTCCTTATTATTGTCTAATTGTTCAGAATGTCTGTCTGTTAGGAAGACAAAGCAATTAAGCCCAGCAAGTGGCAACAATGAGGATCATAAAGTGGGGGCCTGTTTAATTAGCAACTTGGATATCAGCACAGAAAACATTAAAGAAAGAAACACAATTGTAATTGGAAACAATTGGATGGCACAGCTCCCCTAGCTGGGGAAGATACACTATCTGCATTTGGAGACTTTTTTCCCACTTTGTGTGTCTTTTCTACCTGGGCTCTTCAGCTTGAGTTCATAAACATCTTGGTCTCACAGTTGAGATATACAAAGGATCACAGTGGGAGGCAGGGTGTTCTTCAGATCACTCCCACCCGCCCCCTGGGAAACCAAGAGAATTTTGTTTCATGTTAACTGTCAACTACCTTAAGAAGGAGACAAGCAAGGATTCCGCTTCACTTAAACACGAGTCACCAGCATCAAACTCCTGTATCCTGCCCATTTCTCACGAACACAGAGCTACCTTCCAAAAACCCCAGGTCTACTCTTAGAACACATATTTTTTTCTAAGTAGTGATGGTCTTTAACACACTTGGAATTCAAGGAGTTACATTACAAGCAGAAAAATAATCACAGACAGTTTTAGATCTGAGGTTGGCCATCATTTTAAAAGTCACTACATTTTAAAACCGAGGCTTAGAGAGGAGAATGACCTCCCTGGGATGAAAGGAGGGGGGAATCAGAAATACAAAGTACAGTTGCTCTAATCACAATAATAACATAATAGTAAAAACTATTCTTTACTGTATGAATACTGGTGGTAGATCTATGTTGAACACTTCATGTATATTGTGTCACTGAATCCTGTGAGTCATAGAATTAAAAATTTTATGGACAAGGAGACTGGCATTAGCAAGGTTCAAGAACGGAAGTAAAACCAGGATTTGAACCTTGTATCTCATTCCAAAGGTCAGGTCCATAATTACCCAATGATCCTACCTCCATGTTCAAAACACTAAGTAACAATGTTTCTTATTACTTTCTGCCACCATATCAGAACAAAGGAAAAACAGTGCTAGGGGTGGGGAAAACAGTGAAGTGCTTCATCAGCAAACTAGAGCTCATCATCTGCTTTTTTTCCTATAAGCTCATGAGCTGAAAATGGTCTTATTTTTTTTTAAGTTTAAAATCAATATAGCAGCTTGTGACACATAAAAATTATATGAAGCTCATGTTTCAGTACCTATCGATTCTCTTGGAACTTGGGCATGCTTATTCATTTATGCATAGTCTCTGGTTAGTTTTGAACTTCCTGGAAGGCAGAGCTTCCGAGTTTACAGAGACTGTACGGTCCACCAAGCCAAGAAGTATTAACGGTAGGCACCTTTTCAGAAAACATTTGCCAAGCCTCACCTTCAAACACACACACAACATGACTGATAGAAATAAAAATATAAAGGAATATGATCCATGTTTTATGATTCTGGAGTAGGAGAATAAGGGCTATCTGCAAAGAGGAGAAAAGGGGCAAAAATAATTTCCTTTACCCCAGTAGCTGAAAACCATTTTGCCTTGTTGGGGTGAGTTGTGTACCTTAAAAAGGACGCACTACAAGGAGAACCATGCAGTGAGTCTACTGAACTGCTTAACCCTCCATCCTGTTGAAAGGGACCCTGTTAGAGAAAACACCATCCAAAACCTTCCTGACTTTCAGGAAGTCTTTGTCACCTCCTGGGGGCCACCACATCACCAACAAAGTGAACTGGGTAGGACAGCAAAACTCCCTTTGTTTTTGCCAAAACAAAGGAAAAGAGCAATGTGATGCTCCCCTTGGAAACTCCCATAAACACAGTTCTTTGTGAATGTGTGGGAGAAAGGTGAATTCCAGTGGGCATGAAAGTGATTTGTACACCACTGGTTCATGTAATTCCCCAACTGCTAAACTCATGCACCCTTCACAAAATACAAGTGTTTACTTGAGAAGTGAATTAACATTTCAGTCTACCGAAGTATTTTCTCTAATAACTTTAGTACAGTTTGATTTCACGCTGTATATTTTTGAATCATCTTTGGAAATTTAACTTGGTTTCTCTAGGAAAATCATGGTTGATCAGCCAACACTATCATTCCAGGGTGTTCAATAGCTTTGTTCCTCTGTATTTTGGTTCATACGCTTATCAGCATCTACTGACAAGAGAAACTCAATGTTGTTAAAATTATGAAATCATTATCTCTTTAAGGAGGAGAATTAAATTCACAAAGACCATTGTCTAATAAATCCTTCAAATCTAAGTTTCTGGTCTCTTCTTGGTTAAAAAAAAAAAACCTTCTGTAAAATTGTGAGCAAAACAGGGAGGCGTCATAACATATCCATTTTTAATACATGTGAATTCAAGAATATTTGCTGAGAGAGAAACAGAACAGCTTAAGTATGTGGATAATACCATCGGCCATCTCACTCATCATAGCTCTGGATAGGAAACATGAAAACACTGTTTCCTCAGTCAGTCTTAGTTCCCACCCATATCCAGAAGAATGGCATCTCATCTCCCCAAGTATAATTCTAGTATGTAAAGATACATGCCCTTCAAAGTACAGCTCATCCAAGAACTGACCTGGTACTCACCAACAGACACTGTGCCAAGTGCCAGTGATAGAGGTAAAACAAACTACATTGGGCTTCTTCCATGCTGGCAGGTCAGCACAGAAACATAGAAATATCCTAAAAAGATTTTTTATATTCAAGTTTTTACTCATCTGTAATTTGTGTTTTGCATGCTAACTTTAGCCTCCTATTCTCATGTGAGATATAACTATGCCACAGGTATCCTAACTCTTGGAAAATCTGCAAATTCAAAATTCAAGCAGCTAAACTCAATCTCATATGGAAATAGGGGTGGGGGACTTTATTCCACTTGTGCCAACCAGAACCACAATTCCACAGGGAAGGGTACTTTCTATGCTGAATTCTGTGAACTTTTCACTGTTATTAGGTTTTTCCTCCAAACTAGCTTCTGCAATTTGAGAAGTGTGAGTAGTGTCTTAAAAGTCACACTGCGCATTAGCATGCTGAGAAAATCCTGCAGAAAAAGATAGTGATGTAATTGTATTATAACTAGAAACTTCCACTGGCAATGAGCAAAGGGTCCTGACTGTTTCTGTTCTCCCTCCTCCTCAAAACCTGAGATGACTCTTATCCTTCAAGTTTTGGGCAAAGAATGGTTCCTGATTAGTGGAAGGCAGGATCTCTCTGTGTTAAGGGTACAGTGAAGATACACTCATGAGCAAGTGTGTTGGCTCAGGCCTGTCTCCTAGGACGGTCCTTCTCAAACATGAACATGCATACAGATCACATGGAGATCTTGTTGAAAATACAAATTCTGGCTCAGTCACATTGGAGTGAAGCTCTCGAGTTTACATTTCTAATAATGTCAAGTGATATGATGTTGCTGATATATCTAACACATCCCCCAAAATTCTCATGTGGGTGAAAGATAAAACTACACTCATCGGTGAACTCATCCACTGGTGAGTCCAGTATAGTTAAATGTGCTGTTGGCAGGACAGTCACTAGGGCAAGACCTGAGAGGATGTAACTCCCTCCCTAGCTGTCCTCCTCTACCAGACCCCTTTGCCATGTCTCTTCTGTCTTGGAGCAACCTGGGACTTGACTATGGACTGAACCCTCTAAGGCATAAGCCAAAATAAGCCTCTCCTCTCAGTTGCATGTGTTGGGTATTGTGTCTCAGCAATGGAAATGTAACAAATACATGAAGCACATTTTACAGACTAAGATGCCAGGAACAACCCCAATGACTTTGCTCTTCCTTCTGTTTTCTTCCTCATGCAGAATGTAGGGAATTTCTGTCTCTACTACCTATGAGTAAGGTTGGAAATTGTAAGGCACAGCTCCAGCCTGAGTTGATTACTCCAACTCAGCTTGTAAAAGTCAGCATCCTGAGATTGCCCTCCACTGGCTCAAAGTGTGGCACTTTTATTTACCATTTTTTTCCTCTAGTGTATGAGGACCCTTAATAATCCCACAGTGAAATTTGTGGTAGACAAAGCAAGATTCATGCATCCTTGTATCCCTAAGACATTGTGCATTCTAATGAAACCAAAATATCACCTGCACCCATCATACCATGCATGCTAGACAATGTATAATGTATAAAGATTTGCATGGACCATTCTATCCCTAGCGGGTATGATGTGAGAAACAGAGCTTCCAATCTTTTGAAAGTCTGTTTCTATACAAGCATAACATGAATAAGTTGGTTGCTTTCCAGCTAACTTGGGATTAGACTACAGAAACTTCCTCTCTGGTTTCCTCAGTTCCTTCTCTACGTATGGCAGCTCTGATCCCATAACATCAAGAAATGTAGTTTAGAATTTTGGCTCTTTCTTTTTCTCACTGGGAAATATGGGAATGCCAGATCTGCATATTAACAAAAGGTAGCCAAGATCTTCTGTCTAACAGGTTGGCACTGGAAGACAGAGAGATCAGGGTGGAATGCTCTACCACTGCTAAAAGTAAGAAAGTGACCTTGTGAGACATGTTTACTCAGCTGAAAGAATGGGGCTTTGTTCAGTGCCCAAATGCTGAAGCAGAACTGTGTATATTTGGGGAATTAATTACCAAATCAAACAACCGGAAGAGTCTTCCCAACTCAGGCTTAGCAGATTTTAAAAAATGGTTTTTCTTTGTGTCATTTTTCCTTTCACATTATCTTTGCTATTAGATGATGAAGCTAATTTCTATGAGGAAAAACAAAGGAAGATGGACCAGATGACCTTTCAAAGTGCCTCATAATACTTGAAACAACTGTGTAAAATAACGAGTAGTGGGCATTTCTAATTTGTTATTCAAGAGGTAAACTGTTAAGATCCCAGACTGCTAACTATAAAGGATCAGCATACCCCCCCGCAAAAAAACGTGACTAATCCTGCATTTTTATTTCCACACTAAGATGAAAAATGTGGTTTAGTTTTATTTGTTTTTGAAAAAAATGTAATGTGCCTTATATTGTCTGGGCTGGATGAATTCTAGAATTGCATAGCACAAAGAAATTTCAGATGGATGAGGGAGTAGGAGAAATCTGGAATTCTACCATGGCCCAGGGGCTCCACTTAACATAAAAGCTAATCCCTGATGCAGTTATCCTCTACTCAAGGACTGTCAACACTCAGCTTCCAGAAGGGGAAACTGAAGGGTGTCAAGATGAAGTTCTTACTCAGCAGGAGCTATAAAAGCCAAACGCAGAACCCAGAAGTATGCTTTCCTCTTGGAACTCTACGTGGCAGAGCACTTAAAGATAGATTTACTGCACTAATAGGCTTCTGGGTCAAAAAGGTGAGGTGCTTGTTTACAGAGCTTAAAGACAGTGGGAAGAACTTTTGCATTGCCAATTTAGTAGCTTAAAAAAGTGGATACATGCACTATTATCCCTTTTATATTTAGAAGTAGCTTGCAGGAGAATCATGGAACCATACAGGAAACGGGAAGTCTCACTAAGCCCATCTCTACAGTTCCTTTTCATTCATATAGGAATAATCATTGGCATTTTCTACAGATTTATACTTTAACACATATGACATCTTCACCTACAAAGCAAGGTATAAGATAGGCAGGGTAGGTAATAAAATGACTAGTTTTAGAAACTATGAATAACAATGTTTTAAACAAATAAGAAGTTACGTTTTATTTCTTCTAGCTATAAAGATAACAGTATGCTCATTTAGAGATTTCAGGAGCTAACCTTCTCTCCAAAGATAAAAAATTAAAATTGCAGTCCATATCCCTTTTCTGTGATCTTTCGTATGTTTAGTGGTATGCTCTCAATCCTATGTGTGTATGCACATTTGCATAAATTTTTCCACCAAATTAAACTCTTATGTATATTGAAGTGATTACTATTTTCTTGCTTTTCTTCTATATAAAAATTTGGGCAGGATTTTGGGAAGGTGAAAGAGAAATATTTTTCTCTATTCCTCCAGAGGTATGACTACTAAAAACTCACATTGTGTATAAAACGTGTTGAAAGGGGCTCTCAAAGGTAGAGAGAAGACTATGTACCAGCCTCTGGCCTCAGGAGTCAAGGAACAGCATGATAGTATAAGTTCCCTGGGGTTTTGTTGATGGTAGCTTGTTTGTTTTCTTTTCTCTTATGGGCCAGACTTAGAACTGAAAAGTCAGCATTCTAGAAACACCAGTGGGCATAGGCCAGACAAAGCTGGAACAAAGTCTGCTTTCTCCAGCCAAAGGCCAGGGAAAGGGCAGCCCAGTGAGATGGAAAACTTTTTGACAGTAACTGCTCTACTCCAGCCAAACAATATGGAAAACTCTCTGGCCCCACTTCTGCCCACTTGAGCAAACAGAGGATACCTCCTCCACCTTTGCCTGGCTGGAAGGACAGTTCCCAACCAAGCCTCTCTCTGAATAGTGTCAGAAGAGACTGAGCAGAAAGCTGAGACATCTAGCCTCAAGGGGCAGCAGCTAGCGCACTACCCTTTCAAAGGTGTCAGTGGAGACCCCATGAGGAGCCCAGTCTCCTATTCGCCCAGCAGTAATGAGATCCTCCTGTCCCCCACCCTGGGGGGTGGTATCATGGGAAAGCCGCCACCTCATGGTATCAGTGGGGATCATAACGAAGCACACTCCCCACCATCAGACAAAAAGATGTCAGTGGAGATCTACTGGGGAGCCAGAAATAGCATCTCTGCCTACAAGTAATGAGGAACAACTCCTTCAGGTGTCAACACAGGTCCTGTGGGGGATCTGAATTTGTACCCCACCTGACAGTAACTAAGTAGAATTCCCCCTTCCCCAGAGCAATGTCATGGAAAATGTCAGGGAAAAGCTGGTTAAAACAGAAAGTTTAAATAATACCCAGAGTCTCACAGTACAATACCAAAGTTTCCAGGTTACAGCATAGAAAAGAAAATATACTCATTATATCAAGAACTAAGAAAATTTCAAAATGGCTAAAAATGACAATCAACAGATGTCAAAACAAGATAAGAGAAATGTTGGAATTTTCTCATAGATTTTTTAAAGTTTTTTTTAAGAGAATAAAACCCAATAAAACAAAACAAAGCCGTGGAAGTAGTACAGAACTTCAAAGCAGGATAATAGGAAATCAACAATGGCTACCATAATATATCTTGTTATCTTCACAATAGTTGTCCATTGCGTTAGACATAGTAAAATCAAATAAAACAAAACAGAATAAAACCAATCAAAACAGAACATTGAATAAAACAAAACAATAAATCACAAGAAAACAAAACAGTGAGAATAATATTGGATTTCAAAAACAAGACAGAAGGAAATCCCCATATTTGCTATACTGCACATTGTTATCTTCCTAATAGATGTTCAGACTACTAGTCTTAGGCCTGCAAAGTAAATCAAACAATACAAGCATTCAGTTGTTTTTGTACCTCAGTTGTTATCAACTCAGCCTGTCCTCCAAACCAGCTGGTTGCTTGTGGGGGAGGGGCTTCTTGATTCTCAGCCCAGGCACCAGTCAGTTCACAGGAGGGGTGATCTGTCTTCTCTCATCCTGGGCCCCAGGTCTCTCACAAATCTTAAGACAAACATCATAAAGATGCTTCAGTAAGCAATAACAGACAAGCTGAAACAAATGAAAAAACAAAGTTTCAGCAGAGACATGGGAATGTTCAGCAAAGGAACAGATCAAGAGATGGAAGGAGGGAAAAAAAGAGGAAGAGGACATAAAAACAATTAGGATACATTAGGTACATGTGTGAACTCCCTAGGATGAATGCAGTCATGATCCACTGTAAACAAGTACAAATAAAATAAAACTTCAAAAAATAGAAGATAGAAAAACCAAATGGAAATTTTATATTTTTAATAGCATTTTTGTGATATAATTCATTTACCATGGAACTCACCCATTAAATGTATACACTTCAACAGTGTTCTGATTTACGAATAAGTACAACTACTACCAATTTGAGAATATTTTCATTGTCTCAAAAGAAACCCAGTTCCCTTCAGCTATCTCCTACCTGCCTCCATCCTCCACTGACAACCACAAACCTACTCTGTTCATGTGCATTTTTACATCTCTGGGGGCGGCACAGAAATGAGCAGTAGAGCCCATGTGTTGTCAGCAGCAGGGTGCCCAGCATGGAGCTTCCACCTGGGCTCCGTCTCTCAACAAGATGCTCTCGGAACATAATCCCAGAAACAGGAAACTGAGGCAGGAGAAGAAATGACACTATCTTGCTACATTCAGGACATTATCCCACCAACTAGAAGGTGATGGAGTCCTGTGTTCCTTGCTGCCCCCATTGGGACTGGAGTTTCTATCTCACTGAGTTACGAGAGGGGAAAGTAAGCAGATCTGAGTTCTTATACCGCTGAGTCTTCATGTTCTGACTAAATCTTAATAGATTTCCTTCAATAAGTCAAATGAAAATTTCTGAACAGGAAAATCAACCTCCAAAATAAAAAACTCCAGGGATGGGGCAGAGCTAAGGATCATGGAACTGAGAGATAGAACACCAGAAGTTAAGCAGTTTAAACCTCAGAAAGAAAATAGAACCCTAAAACAAACAAAGTTTCAATGAACAGTGGGACGATAACAAAAGAATGTAGCATTCACATTACTGTTGCCAATCAGATGAGGGTTCTTTTGCCTGATTCATGCAGAAATCATGAATTGACAAAGTGCAGCTCTGCTAGTGGTTCAGCACCATTGTCAATGGCCTTCAGCCCTTAGTGTCACAGCTCTGGACACTCTATCACCTATTGTTGCTGCCAGAAGTTGCTATTCATCAGCACCCCACCAGTTATCACCACTGCCGATAGCCACCAGTCAATGTCACTTTTATTACTGCCACTGCAAGATGATGCCACCAACACCACTTAATTTTGAACATTGTCAGTAGCTTGTTTCTGTCACTGACTTTTGTCAGGTGCCAGTCTTCAGGAATCTTCATGGCTAATAACCTCAAGCGTCCATAGCTCCTTTTAAAATGAGCGCTCTACAAAGTCAATCTGCCTGTTTGCCACCATCTACCTTCTATTTTGCTCTTTTAGTCATTTATACTTTGGATAAATAATGGGGTTGATGACAGGGCAGGGAGTAAAAAGGATCAGGTATGTGTACCAATTTTTCACAATGAATATATTTATTACAGATCACATGTACTAATAAAAATAAATATAATTTCTTTAATAATTAAATGAAGTGACCACTCTTTCCACACTCCTTGGGAGACCACCTGAGAAATAAATCGGGGAAGGGTTGCAGGATCACTAACATGAGGCTTTGTTTGAACAGGGCCTATGCTGCAGCAGGAGGAAATCAGTAACCAACAGGAAGCCCTCCTAGAACAACCTCACAGTATAGTGGTAACAGTCCTATGATTGGTCCAAATTCAAGCCTGCTGATTAGTCTAAACCAGTGTAAAACTAAGTTTTATGATCCCAGCCTACTGACTGGTCTAAATTCAATTCTGTTGTAGTTCAAATTCAAGTCCACTGCAACTAGGGTAAAAAAAAACTCCCAAAATGGATGCAGGGCTTCCAGAAGAGCCTCAGCCATATCAACCAATCCACAATGGCCCCTTCTGGCTACTAGAGGGCAAAGGGAGAAGCTAGACCACTTCCATGCTGCCTCATTTTCAGAGGCCTGGAAGGAGAGGATAAGACAGCAAGGCTCAAAAGTACTCTAAGAATTAATGACTAAAAATTTTCCTAATGTGACAAAAGACATAAACCTACATTTAAGAATCTGAGAAAACCTCAAACTTTTAGAACAAAAAAGAAATCCACACCAAAATAAATTCTGAAAACTGAAGACAAAAAATTTTGAAAGCAGCAAGAGAGCAATGACGCATAACCTACAGGAGAAAATAATGCAAAAACAGATACTGAGTCAGAAACCGGGAAGTCCAGAGGCAGCATCTATATAAAGTGCTAAAATTCTGTTTCAAACTTCAATCCTTTGTTCCATAAAAATATTTTTCAGAAATAAAAGGAAAATCAAGATATTTTCAGATGAAGCAAATCTAAGAGAATTTATTGTCAAGAAAGCTACTCTAAAAATTTATAAAGTAGGTTCCCTAGAAGAAAAGGAAATTAGAAAATTCAAGACGAAAGAAGACAGAGAGCAAAAATATGACTCAAACAATAGACTCATTATCTCTGAGAGTTTTCCTATGATGTATTTATATCCATGTCATGTAATACCTAGAGCAACCACTAAAACAGTTATACAAAAACTTACCCTCAAAATCACTGTAAGGAATCAAAATGAAATAAGGAAGTACTCAAGTAACAGTGAGAAGGTGGAAAAAAGGGAACAAACAGAATTTTTTAAAATGTCAAGCTTAAATCTTAATATACCAATATTTGTGGTTAAAGTAAATGACCTACACCAATTAAAAGAGATTGACAGAGTAGGCTTCAGAGCATGACCCAATCCTATGATGCCTACAAGCAATTCATTTGAAATCTCACAACACAGCAGGTTGAAAGTAAATGGGAAAAGATATAAAATGCAAACAATAATAAAAGAAAATGAGAAACTATACTAACATAAGATAAAGTATATTTCAAAGCAAAGAAAATTACTAGAAAGAGCAATGAAAATTACATAATAATACAAAGGTCATTGTATCAAAAAAAAAAAAAAAGGCCTGCTAATCCAGACAGAGGAGCTAATAAACAGAAACCTTTGGAAATTTACAAAAAAAAACACATAGCAATCCTAAATCAACAAAAATCAAAATATGTGCAGCAAAAACAGAGATAATTACAAGAAAAAATTTACAACTATAGGTAGACCTTAAACTCTTCACTCAACGATTTGTAGAACAATTAGATAATCAGCACAAGAACTCAACAACACCACCACTCAACGGGATCCAATCAGTGTTTATAAAACTCTCCACTTAACAGTAGAATGCTCGAGAGCTCAGGGAACACATACTATTTCTCTCTGACTCTGTCTAATGTGCTATCAAACCTTTCAAACAACCAAACCTAGATTGTGTACTGAAACGCTGTATAAACATAGAAAAGTGCACAAATCTTAAATATGTAGACTAACAACTCATGCAACCACCACCCATGTCAAGACATGTATAAATACATATACATTATTGGCACCCCAGAAGTTTCCTGTATGCTCCTTCTATCACCACCCCCCTTTCT
Organism: Dolichotis patagonum; assembly: GCA_004027295.1. Classification (NCBI taxonomy): domain Eukaryota; kingdom Metazoa; phylum Chordata; class Mammalia; order Rodentia; family Caviidae; genus Dolichotis; species Dolichotis patagonum. Next base: position 78,667 of record PVJX010001158.1, on the reverse strand, counting down.
ACTGTCGTAAATGACTCTCCTGATTTCGATATTATAGATGAACCCATTTTAAACATGTAATATCAAAAGATTAATTCTCTGGGTTCTGATTTCTTTATTTTGTACTTATGAGATTCACTGATGTTGCTGCATTTATTAATAATTCATTAATTTATTGCTGTTATTAATATTTAATAACATGGTATTAATGTCTTGTTACTTTGTTATTGATTTATTAATGTATCAATTTACTAATATATTATTGTCTGTTGCTGTTGAGTGCTTCATTCTATGATACAGCACCAAGTGTTTATTCACTCACAGATTTATGCCGTTGTAGCACTCATTTATCTTTTCTCATTACAAAATGACCGTGGTTGTCTCTTTTTACCATTTTTGACTCATTTACTCTAAGGATGGCTATAGTTGTCTAATTTCTGTTTGTATTTTTAAGAAATGTCTTTTTGTAATCCCTTCATTTTGAGTCTATATGTGTTTATTTAGGTAAAGTAAGCATCTATTAGGCAACATGCAGTGGGATTTTGTATTTTCTATACATTCAACCACTGCATCTTTCACTTAAGAGAATCATATTCATATAATCAAAGTAATTATTGATAGTTACAGATTTATTACTATTTTTTTAATGGTTTTCCAGTTGTTTTGTGAACACTTGGTTCTTACATTCTTCTCTTCTTGTCTTCTTTTGTAGTTACGTGGTTTTTCTCTAGATGAATGTTTTAATTCCCTGTGGTTTTTTTTCTATAGACAACATAGGCTTTTGCTTTATGTTTACTGTATTATACCAAAAATATAATAGATTGCCTTAAAATGATAAAATCTTTCTTGGAACACAGAAAAGACTATGCTTTCACTTGACTTCTTTACCATACATTTCATATTTTTGATGTCACCATTTGCATCTCTTTGTATCACAGATGATTGTAGTTATTATTATAATAATTTTTGTCTTGTAACCTTCATACCAAAGATTTAAGTTATTTACACACCAACAAAAAAGTATGAGTATTCTGAATACTACTGTGTACTTATTTTTATGAGTGGGTGTTATGTTTTCAGGTTTTGTGTGTTGCTCATTAACACCCTTTAATTCAAAAGAAGAACATAAGACAGCTTTGGAGGTGATGAGCTCTCCTTTTGTTTGTTTGAGAAAATCAATCTCACCCTCATTTCTGAAGAACAGCTTTCTGGGTATAGTATTTTTGGTAGATAATTGTGGGAATTTGTACAGTTATTACTGTTTTGTTTGTTTTTTCCATTCTGCCAATATATTATCCTTATAAAACTGATTTAAAAAGTTTCTGCTGAGAAATCTGCTACTATTCATATTCGAACTCTCTTAGGCATTATTTGCTTCTTTTCTGTTGCTAATTTCAGGATCTCCTCTTTGATTTTGACAGTTCAATTATAATATGACTTGGACTAGTCTTGTTTGGACTAGATCTGATGAGAGACTTTTGACCTTCCTGTACTTGAACATTTTTCTAGGTTTGCACAAGTTTTTGTTGTTATTTCTTTAAATAAGCTTTCTGTTACTTTATCTTTCTCTTCTCTTGCTTGCACTCCTTGGCCCGTACATTTGCTTTTTTTGATGCTGTCCCATAAATTACATAAGCCTTCTTCGTTTCTTTTTATTCACTAATGTTTTTTTCTCTCTTCCGACTGTACATTTTCAGATAACCTATCTTCAAGTTCACAGTTTCTTCTGCTTGATAAATTCTGCTGTCAAGCTCTCCACTGCATTATTCATTTCATTCATTATATTTTTGAGCTACCGGATTTCTAGGGCAGTTGTTATTATTTCAATCTCTCTTAAAGTTCTCATTATGATCAGTTAATATTTTCTCCCATTTCACTGATGTATTTCTTTGTATTTTTCAGTTCATCAAGTTTCCTTATTTTGAATTCTTTGTTGGGCAGTTCATTCAACTCCATTTCTTTAGGGTCAGTAACTGACACTTTGTTTTGTCCTTTTGATGTTGTCATATTTCTTTGGTTTTCCTTGGCCCTTGTAGCTGTATATTAATGTCTGCACACTTGCAGAAGTAGGTAATTATTCTAGTCCTCACAAATGAGCTTTGCCTGGGATAGCTTGGCTATAGATTCTGGGCAAGCCATCTAACACAGTCTCAAAATCAGAGGCCAGAGAGACATGCCAGAAACCCAGAGCTACTGGAGCTGGCATGTTCTGAGGTAGTGGAGGATGGTTCAGGGCAACAATGTCCTGCCTACTGCTAAGGGGTTTCCATAATCCAAGCTACTGAAATCAGCCTAGCAGTAATGCAGACCACACACTGAATCTACCATACAACCCTGGAAAGTGTGGCTGGGTTGTCCTGTACAGCATGGTGCCAGTTTAGAGGTTCATTCCACAGATATATCCTGGATTCTGAGACTATGGGGGCCTTCTTGCTGCTAGTTCTTACAGGGGCCGGCATACAGTGAGTGACCAGGGCAAAGCCTTCTCTTTTATCTTTCCCTAAGTAAATCAACTCTTTGTGTGTAGTGTTTTGCCTGGGTCTAGGGAAGAAGATGGTTTGAGGAATGTAAATCTATCTTTCCTAGCTGCCTGAATGCTACAAATTACTACAATCTCTCAACTGGTTTTCTTAGTTCTTGTGAATCCATTTGCATGTGCAGGCAGTTGCTCAAATTGTTTTTCTGCAAAGAACAACTACAGAACTGTCCTAGTCTACCATCAAGATCCAGAATTTAAATTCTAAGTACATGTATTTCCTTTTTCTGCTGAAAAGGCCAATATCAATTTATACATCCAGCTCCCATAACTCAGCTCTACTTTCCACTAAAGGGAACTAGGAATTCTTGGAGAGATGGCTAATTCCTGGAAAGGGAAAGGGAAGTATAAGATGGACCTGAAACAATTTTTGGACCTGAAAAAAGCTCTCCAAGAACAAGGGGCTTGTTGGACATCTCAGATTACCAGAACCCCTGCAGAGGGTTCAAGTTTTCCACAGGCAACATGGCACATGGATGCAAAAGAAAGACAAAGGGAGGAAGTTCTGCAGTTGAGGAGCTCTGAGATGACCCAGTGCTCTCTATGTAATAAAGGGCCATGAGTCCAAAAGCTCATGGATTTTATTGGCATCAATCAGGAAGGTGGGTGAGGGTTGCAGAAGAATGCTAGGGAAAAGATGCTTTGCAGACATGGCTTTAAGGAGAAACAGAGCAATTCTGGATGAGGCACAGAGGTTCTCCAATTAGCTATACAATGAATAGCTTGATGTATGCAAGGCTGGCACCTTTACTGCCAGAAACGTATCATTCTTTCTGAGTCCCAGGGCCTGATTTGCTATCTCATGTCTTAGCTCTGAAATTTCACAGGCTCTTGCTCCAGCCTCCATTCCAGCCTCTGCAGAGTAAGAGGGGTAATTCTTGCCCACATGTTGCAATGAGACAAGTTGGCATCTTGGCTGGACTCAATTGCATTATTTTGGTCAATTAAGGGAACATTTGCTTCTATATAGCCAGTTCTACATATATCAGTGAATAGAGTTGAAGTAAAGGTCAGGTAAAGATGGAGAAAAGGGGCTTTGGTTCTCAGGAGAGCACATGTTGGCAGTCTCCCACATCAAATTACAAGAATCTCAGTGCTTGGGAGGCTGAGATAGGAGGTTCACAAGTTTGAGTCCAATCTGGTCTACAAAGCAAGACCTTGTCTCAAAAAAACAAAAACAAACAAAAGAACAGGTCATATCAGGTCAGTTTGAAGAAGCTCCCACTAGCCAAAATGGGGAGGGAGGGTCATCACCAAAATAAATAATGACAGAAATCTATAGTCTACCAGACAAAACACAAAGGCAGCATTTACATGGCTCCAAAGTAACTTCCCACGAAATATTTATTATTTACTGCTTCTAGCACAATCCATACCTCTCCTTGATATTCTCTGTTTCAATATCATCTGAATTTCTAGCACCTAAGGATTTACCTTGGATTCTCAAGAAGTATAGTTATGCATTTAAATACATAGTTTAAATCCTGTTATATTTTCTCCAGCAATTCTAGATACATTATGACAAGATGTTTTTTGATTAATCTACAATGGAAGTCTTTCTACATTTCTTTGCTTTCCTCATATGACTTAGAAAATCAGTAAGAAAATATGTAAAGTATCTTGTATTATAGATGATTAATAAAAAGAAGTTAGTATTTTTGTTTTTATTACACTATATTTTTAACCTCTTGCTTGCTGTAGTTTTTTTCTGCTTCTTCCTATTATAGATGGTATTTTCATTTGTATACATGAGTATAAATGTTTCTTCATTCATGATTACTTTCTGAAGTCAAATGCCAAAAAATAAACATTCCAGAGTCAAAGTATAAGTTTTCATTTTTAATACCCTTACAATACACTCTCAAGTCATCTTCCAGAAAGGATTTCCTAAGCTTAATTCCCGTGAGTAGGCTATGAGAGTGTCCATTTTATTCTATATCATCACTAACACTGGATAATATGATTTTCAGAATATTTTCCAAATTGATACATAAAATTGTACCCCACTCTTAAGATTATTCATCCTCTTCTTAAAAGCATTATTAAGTTTAGATTATAAAATCCCATCAGAGAAAGACATTCTCTGTGATTCAAGAGTATATATAATTATGTAGTATGGCAACATAAAGAGACTTGGGAAGTCAACTTTAAAGCACGCAGAATGAGCTCCTGTGATTGTGGAAGAAACAGTTTACAAAGTAAAAATTAGAACAACAAGCATCATAGTAATCATTGTTGATTTCCTATTGTTTTGAAGCCCTGTGTCACTTACACTGGTTTGTTTTGACTGGCTTTGTTCTATTTTATTTTGCTTCATTTTATTCTCTTTAAATAAAATGTTTAAAAAGCAAAAAAATGCAAATTTCTGGTGTGTGTGCCTATGCTTTACTTTCCAACGCCTATCAGGCATTCCTAATTGATCACAGAACTCCTCAGTGAACTTGGAAACAATCTCAGTAGCCTTCTCCAACCATACTCTAAGCAGCAGTTGATTATAGCTAGCCCACAAGATAAAGCCTCTAACCCTCCTTGATTCAGGGGATTATGGATCTCAGGGCACAACAAAAGGAAGTAGTTCATAATATTTAATATTGCTTTATATTTGAGCTAATCAAATCTGCAGCTAGGTACAAATGCTATTCTTTGTAAGGGTTTACTTATCCAACACAGCTAGCATTATCATTGTTGGAAAAACCTTCTCTATCAAAGTAGGACAAAATGAAGGATGCAATACCTAAATCAAGGAGATAACCTAAACAGTGGTAACTGAGTTTTCCTGTTAGAGATTGGGATCCCAGTGGAAAGAAGAAAACAACCAGACTATCTCCAAATATCACCTGCCCTTTAGCAAAGAATATATATTTCTTTTGTGAAAACAAGGGGAAAGAGGTGAAGAATGAACATCTGCTTTTGTTGTCTTCCTGCTTCACCTATGAATCATTTTGTTGTCTTCCTGCTTGGTCACAATCATCAACCTCAGACAGTGATCAACCATGCTTCCCTTCCTCAACCTCAAATATTGTTTGAAAAAAACAAAACAGTGCCCAAGTGACTTCTGGACAGAGAAAACTGTAAATGCACGTCTTACTTAGTTTTCTCATTGTGCAGTCAAAATACCACCACCACAAGTTAAGTGAGGAAAGGTTTATTCAACTCACAGGTTTTAAAGGTTTCAGTTCATACTTGGCTGGCTCTGAAGCAGGTGGCATGGGAAAGGGGCAGCACAGAGAAGAAATAGCTCATGGTGGGCCCAAGACAGCAAAGTAATGAAGTAGTGAAGGAAAAGCAGCAAGCAATGATAGCACATAGCCCTGTGTCTGTCCCTTATAGTCTTTCCAGGTTACACACTCTTAGGGGAGGTAGCACTCACACCTAGGATGGCCCTTCCCATTATACATACCTACACCTACACCAAATGAATCAGGGGACTGACTGAGTAGTCATATGTGCTTGGTTCCAGGATCACACACTCGAGATCCAGCATCTCTGCACAGTCCCACCTATCACTGCATGAGGCTTCAGGGGGACATCTAGACACAAATCATAACACAGAGAGACCTTTTTTCAATCTTGGCACCAATCCCCATGCAGAGGCGATCCTCAGAAGTGTGTCCTAAAACAGGATTTCAACCCAAGAGTCTAAAAGTGGCTTTCACTTTCTAGGGCTCTTTACTAAGATGCTGACTTATAAGCAAATCAAGCACTGTATAATGAATCAACTTGGTTGTCCTATACAACCAACTCAGTAGCATTTGAATTCCCCTTCCCTTCACTGTTTTTCTGCTTTTGGCATCGCACCCTGGGGTGCTACTATAAATGTTGTCTGTTGATGTACTATTAACACAGAAAATAAAATGAATTATACATCATAAAATTTAACCATTATCAGGGAAGTTTTCCAATATAAAGAAATATGTTTATTATTCTTTTCCTTCTGACCTAAGCATTTATATAATTATCACAGCCCCAAACTTGCTGGTACTTTAAGCAAATCAGATTGCTTTTCCTAACTAATTTCCTCCATCAAAGGCAGTATTCTTTTCTCTTACAGGTAAATTCATTTATTCCAGAGTATAATTTTCTAACCACAGAAATCACACTATATACATCACTTTGCGGTCTGCGCGCACACAGCAAATATACACAGACACAAACACACTGAGACCTTTACCTTGTCCAGGTCCTGATGCTCCACAAGTCCCATCTCTGATCAAAATAGGCTCCATATTATGTCAAGTAGGATGGGGAAGTGTTTTAAATGAGGGCAGACAAAGAGAACACAAGGGACCATCAAGAGGAGGATGAATCTGGCCTCGGAATGGTCTATTTTAAAGATAATTAAAACTTGGCATGGCCAAGATCAGCATATAGTAGCTTAAACATTCTACTTAGTATACTAAAAGAATTGCTATCCCCTGCTTTATGCTTGAGATTAATTTTAAAAGGCCCCATTCTATTCTCAGCATCCAATGCTTTCATATGCTACTCTCTGGGGAATGCTCTGCCCTAAACCAGGATGCTACCTTCTTTTTTTCTCTAATGAACACACTCCTTGTCCTTTTCCCTACTCAAATCTTCTATGAAAATATGGACTCCCCCTAGAGGACTTACAGGTTCCTAAGGTATCACTGGCAGCTGCTCTAACAATGCACACTCCACCTGCCTTCCTGCTACACTGTGAGCAGCAGGAGGCTCAGGGCCCTTGCTTCCTATCTCCCTTTCTCCAGTGTTTTGTCCATTATTAGATATGTTGATGACATGTAATAAATCCTGCTGGGTGGTTGGATGGATGAAACCTTGCGATGACAGCCTGTCCTCATACCAGCTACAAATCTTAGTATGGAAAGGATGGAAGGAACCACAAGATTTATAGAGTTCAATGCCCTCTTTTCAAAGATGCAGCTGACAGAGAAGTGACTTCATTAAGGTTATGCAGTGACTAGTCGGCATGGCCGATGTCTAAGTTCACAGCCCAGTTCATGGACAAAAGATCTACCGACTTAGTCCTTCAGATACTATGTGGAAAAGGTAATGTATAGTGTCAGGGGAGGACAGCTAAGTACTCTGATAAGTGGGCAGGACAGGGCATAGGGTGAGGCGTGTGTACCAGTCAGGGCTGAAGCTTGTCTTGATGTTCAACATTGATGTTTTATGCATCAAGTATTTTTACTATTGATTTTGATTCTTTCTAAGTACCACATTAGAATGTTATTCATCATAATGCCTGAGGTTTGTGGTACCCCTCCCCCTTACATTTTGTTCCTGAGGAAAATGTCTCACTCCCACCTAATTCTTCCAGAGAAATAGCAGAGAACTTAAATGAGGAAGAAAACAAATGACCAAAGTTGATAACACATTTTTCACAGAACTTTCATAGTTTTCTATGGTTCTTGATCTATTTCTGAGTGGGAAGAAATTTTCTATACTACAGCATGGACTTGTTAATTTATTGTCTAATTGCTAAGGCCACTTACATAAAGTAATTCTTAAAAACACGCAAATTTATTAGATAATTTTTGTGGTCCTTAACTAGTCATGCAACATCACTTGGTTTTTAAGTTCTGGCAGCTTAAATGACTGACCCCTGACATGTGATTTATGTCACAAGAAGAGTAGCATGGGGTTCATTTAGGGCATGTTCATCAAATAAACTAGGAGTTTTATTCATATATTGCTAATGCCACTCTGTCACAGTTACCCAATATTTTATTGTTACCAATGATGACATCAACATTGAAATGAATTTTTAAAATGTAAATTCTTAAAAAGAAGCAAAAAACATTGTTACCACTGTGAATAGGCAATTACCAAGGCTACTAAAAATACAGTAAATCTTCAGTTCATGCAGCCAGTGGCTTAAATACCAAAAGTATACAATGCACTTGCCATGCTAAAGCTGCTTACAGTTACCCCCTGATTTTAGGGTGACTCTTTGATCCACTGGTTAGAGCTAAGGGCGTGCAGCCAGATTTATAGATCATGCACTGGCATCACCACGAGCCTGCAGAATTACCTCGGGCAAGAAATTTGACCTTTCTGTGTGTCAATCATAGAGCTATCTGGATGCTACATTCCCAAGAACTTGTTGGAAGCTGGATTCTTTAATAAAACAAACAAAAAAAGACTTTTTCATAAAGAACTAGAATGTGTCAGGTTGCAGGCATCAAAAAGGATCTATTTTAGAGGGTAGATATAGCGAATGTCAGTGAAGGATAGAACTAAACCATGACCTCTTCACACAATCAAGATTGAAAAGTTTAAGGCAGCTCTCCTAAAATAAATGCAAAGAATGAAGGTAAGAAAATAAAACTTGCTTGTGTTAATGACTGATCTCATTTCAAGTGCTAAACATTATGGAGTGTGGACATTGATTCTTTTATCTAAACAATGCATCTGCTGTCGTTAAAATTACCAGCAAGCCATTTATTGGCTATAATGCTTGGGTGAGTTACATAAGCAACTCTATCAGGTTCAGCTCATAACACTGCCAATCTTACACATGGAGATTTTCTGAGGTCTGAAAGAGACTTGATACATATAAAAACACTTAGCATAATGCCAGGTATCTAGGAAACACATGGTAAATACAAGTGAGGAGAAAGAAGAGAATGGGAATAAAAGAATAAACGTTTCTGATTCACTCTAGAATCCTTCCCAGCACCTGATAAAATACCCCAGCACAGTGCAATGGTGTGACCTAGCATAGATTTATGAATGAATAATGAACACTGATACATTCCCTGTAACCAAGAAGGGCAGGATAAAGGCAGATAGCTGTGTGTGTGCGTGTGTGTGCTTTCTGTTCTGTTTTTGTTTGTTTGTTTTTGGTGCCAGGGATCGAACTCATGACCTCATACTTGCCAAGCAGGTACTTTTACCACTAAGCTATATCCCCAGAATATATATATATATATATATATATATATATATATATATATATATATAATCTTAGCCTGTCCTATCTTTGAAAGCCCGTAAGTCCATATGCATATGTCCATATATATTTTAATTTCTGGTCATTTCTCCTTACATCCAAAATAGCTAATCATGTGCACTGCTCAGAGTTCTGCCCATTGAAAAGACTGTTCCTTGTCACTGACTTTCAAGAACAATCTAGAAATTATACTGCAACTATCATCACTGTCACCTCCCTCACAACATACCATGTCAGCTCATTCATAAGCCATGTTTGGCATTTTTCATTATTCCTCGGTTGATCAGGAAAAAAAATAGTCCATAAAGCAAGAGCAATGAGCTGGGGCACTAATACAACAGTAGTGAATGACACATACAGTTTGCTTATAACCCACTATCCTATTCAGACCTTATCTCAGATATGCCAATTCCATTTGCAAAATGTGTTCCTGCATACACTCAACCTTATCAACTGGTGAGCATCACAGCTAATGGAAGCCTTTCTGAACTCACAGTATGCTAACAACCCATGATTCTCTAGCCCTACTAGAGCCTGGAAATGCAGCAGTTGTTGTTTTTCAAAAGGTACATCATTCTCGATCATCCTCAATGCAGAAGAGCAAGGAGCCTGTGCTGCGCTCCTCCCACTGAAGCATGGCAGAAGCTCCACAGGTCACCTTTCTGTACTGCCAATACCTTTCCCATCACAGGGTCTTCCCCATTGTGCAGCTCAAATAGCTAGCTGCTTACATTGTGGTCTGGACCTGCTACAGAGCCCTTTTTTGTTCTGGATCACCAAACCCAGCAACATTTTGCATGACTTGGCATATATACCGGAGCAATATTTGAGTCAGGCTGCTTTCAGAACCCAAAGAGGCCCACCAGATATTGCACTTCTCTTACTGGTGGGAAGTGCAAGACATGATAATGTACTTTTTCCTTTGGACAGAATGACCTGAACTGTCCTTCCCACTGGAGTCCTAAAGGTCTTACTGATATGAGTGGCCCTGAATCTTTAGAGTTTATCGTCCATCCACTGGAGACCACATGTCTTCTTCAAATCTCCAGGATGCTGTTTCTTGCTTCTTCAGTCTTATTAGCATAAAAACAAACACAGCACTGTATAATGTTCTGCATGATTACTAAACGGTCTAGATCTCCTCAGAGGGCAAGAGAGTTGACAAAGCTGTCAGGCAAAACCACACATGTATATTACTATCATGGCATAAGAACCTAAACAGATTCTCTTTTCATCCTGAGGAATAGAGTACATTTCTCAAATCAGGGGTCGCATGCCACATTTCCGAGATCACGTGATCTGTTCTAGCCAAAGTATCACATCTGGAACAGCAGCCACAGCGATGGTGTCTGTGTGCATGGATTTGTGGAGATCTTTTGCATCCTGCAGAAAACAACATGTTTCCTCAGGGGAATTTTACTGAAGACACAAAGACTGCCATACCTGCTTCATGTAGATTCTCAAAAGCATTGGTAATTTTAAAAATCTGCATTCCTTTAAACACATGACAACTCTCTCTGGTCAGGCACCCTCTGCTGCCGCACATTACCACCACTTCATCCACGTGGCTGCTATTGTTTCTGGGCACTATCATTCTTAGTGCTGTCAGGGGAGCGAGTTCTGTGATAAAGCCCAAGACCTGGTTACGAAGGGCTGGTGTCTCCTCTCATCTCTCACCTGTAAGCTATGTACACAGTGCCTAAGGATTTTTCTGGAAAGAGAGCAGATTGGATTTATTTTTTTAAAAAGTCATTAAAATTCTCCATAATCACCTAGCTTCTCCAGAAAGGTTGGTATGAGTTTCTCAAAGATCTGGAGGAAAAAAATGGACAAATGTCTGCTCAACATCGAAGGAATCTAAAGGCTGAGGGGTGCAGCTATTGTCTGGCAATCACAGAGCAGAGAAACCAATCTGTACTCACCCACAAAAATCAGCAGTCTAATGTGCTTAAAGGTCTCTTGTGTGCCAGGCATGGGCCACAGGAGAGAGACAGAAAACACATCTGAATTATTGGTTAAACCCTGGCTGGCTGAGGGCATGGTGTGGAGCAGGGAGAAGGTATCATGGAGACAGAGTGAACCATGTATTCCCTGGCTACAGAGAAAGGGCTACAAAAGCACAGAAAATGAAAACATGTCTCTTGCTTTGCCAGATTCATAAGAAAAACATCCTGGCGCAATGTGGCCTCTCAAGAAGCCATTGCTGGCTCCCATGAAAAGGAGTTCGCTTTAAACAGTTGTCAAAATCACAAAGAAACCGATACTGGAATCCTCATAAATCCACTCTTGCCCTTTTTCTACTGTTAAGAAACCTTTCCTGTACTGCTATATTAAGTGCCTTGGAGCCTTTGAATCAAGCTAACAAAATACAGATTAAAAAGAGAAAAGACACAAGCTTTTAATATATATTTATGTTCAAGTGAGTTCACAAAAAAAGAGATGAAATTTAAGCGGACTTTGGAGCCTGATGTTTACCCTTCCAATACAAGAGAGGGTGTGTTGGGTCCCACAGGTCAATAAATTGCAGGTGGTAGTTAGGGAACAAACTGAAAGGAACTAACAGAACACAAAGGATATTTCTGTAAAATCTCTTTATGCAAGCTCATCTTGGTGTTGATGCCCCATCCTCAAGGATGAATCTCCCTGTTATTCCTGGTACAGGGGACAATTTCTTCAAGAGGAAATGCATGCGCTTCTTTCTGGGAAGATGCAAGAATAACAAACTCTTCTGGCATGTATTGATTCTCAGTTTTCTTCAGCTCAAAATAATCCTGCACTACTGTGGTGTGGTTTGGGGATGGCATATTCTGACATCTTTCTGTGCTCCTTCCTACACCCTACTCCTATTCTCCTGGAAGGGCTAGCTTAGGGATACGGTGGGGAGTAGAAGCATGTGCAGTGTACACTCTCTAACAAAGAGAGGGTGACCAATAACAGAGCAGATGAAGTAGAGTTCTTTTACAGTGTTCTGGTAATCCCATGCACCTGACACATTAATTACATAGAGTTTAAAGTTTTTCTTAAAATCAATATTAGATCAAATACATTTTTAGCTGCCATCTTGAGCTCACTGGAGCTGTCCCTTCTTATCCTTTGGGAGTGGAGCATATTAATTCTTGGGAAGTGTTTATTGATTGCCTCTTCTACGACATAGGATGGATTTTCAACTGTGTGACATTTCTGTTATCTGGATTTTTTTAATTGCAGCTGCTTTTGAAAAACAAATTCTATTGAATTGCATAGCTGATACAACTTGGGGCTCTGGGTTTATTATCCATCAAACACCATGAAACTTGTTTTGAAATATTTCTCATTGCTTTTCCATGGGGTTTCTAGTCATGGAAGGAAAAATTGCATGAAGTTCTGGAGTTTTCAATTCCCTATTCCAATGAATAGGTAAAGAGACAGGATTTCTTTGATAAAACATGATGACACTTATGTCATAATAAAATGGTTAAGTCTTTACAGAAATCCTCATACTAAGGTCTTTTTCTCTTTATAACACAACAGCAGATAAATAAAGCCATTAAATAAATTTTCTATTTTGTGAACCAAGAGGTGAAAACCCTAAAGGAGTGGAGTGTGATATATGCTTCTCTAAGACAACTTCATTTTCCTCCCTCCACTTACCCCGAGTTGATTAATAAAGAAGTGAACCAATTTAATACCTTTTTTGTGCCAGTACACAGTACAATACCAAGCATACAGTGAACACTCAGTACCTATCTATTAAGTGAATGGCAGCTGCAATTGTTGACTGTAGGTACCAGGGTACCACTAAGAGCACCAGAGTGCTTCCCTGTAGTTATGTGGATGATGCTGAGAGCTGTGTAACCGAACAGAAACAAAAGGTTCAGATAATTATTCTAAATCATCACATCTCCCTAATGCATCACAGTGCAGGCTTTTAAACACCTAATGCTGTATAAAATCTCATTTATTTTCTAATATGTTTATTTCTGTTATAAATACAGATTACACATTTATTCATTTAAAACTAGCTCAAAGATTAACATCTCCAAAGAAAGAAGGGAAAAGATTATATGTCTGTACATATATATGTAGGGTGTGTGTGTGTGTCTGTATAAACACACACAAGATAGATAACTATACTACTAATCTCTGTTAGTTTATCAAGAACAGCTTGTGCTTTCATTGTTTGATTGTTTAATCATTTTTTCATGCCTATATCTTGTAATCTGAACTACTACTTTGAAGATAACAATATGCAATGTATTAAACAGTGTTAATCTCCTATTATTTTGTTTTGAAATTCTGGATCATCATTTTTATTCTTTTCCTGTTTTGTTTTTAAAATAAAAAAAAGATTAGCATCTCCATCAAGTATCATTTTCCCTCCTCTTTCGCTGAGAAATGACGGCACCTTTGATACAGATCCAGTTTATATCCACATTTAACTTCTAGAAACATTTTATCCTGTTCATGTTATCTCCTAGTCCTAAATCAGATTAGCTAAAAAACAGAGTCAGATATTTCCAGGGCCTGATGAGGGGTACAGGCAAACGGAAGTGAGAAAGGAAATTAGGACAGGGCAGGGAAGTTGCTGGGTGGAATGCAGTGTCCAGTAAAGTCTAGTCTTGGTTTAGAGGGTGAGGTGTACTGCTCTGGAGCATAAGTCACATACGGACAATGCATCAGTCTGTCCTGGGCTGCTCCTGGAAGGAAGTGGGAAGATGAGGAACCCAGCCAAAGGCAAGCATCCAGCAAAGGTTCCGTTAACCACAACGCTCACAGCTTTCAGAGATGTGTTCACTGGAAGATAACCACATAGTCCTCTCTGGGGTATAAGGCCTACAGGATCACAGTGTCCCAGAGAGCAGGCACTGGTCCTGATGATTGGTTTTCTAACTTGACACATCTCTCAGCACAGGGCCAAGATAGTGAGATGCACTCTTCCTCCTACATCCAGGCCATTTGAGAGCCACTTTTAAGAGACCCAGAAGTCTCATAGGAGCACAGCCTCTCATCATTTCAGCTGGCTGGTGGAAATTCAGCAAAGCAAGTCCCTCAGTGTTCACAAAGGCATGCCTGTGGTTCCAGGATGACTTCTGTCACCATCCACCACTGCCATAGCAGAGAGTGAGTCACACTCCAGTGGTTTCAAATAGGAAATCTCAGTGAGTGACCAACATGGTAGCAGCCACCTTTCCCGACCAGCTGGGAGATATTTGCTCACAATAAAATCCAAACTTCCTGGAAACTTCTGTGCTCAGAAAATGCCTCACTAGCTCTTCTCCAACACCGCTCACAATAGTATAAATGAATTAAAGCACTGTGGAAAGCAGTCAGTATGCCATAATGCCACAGCTGACATTGATTGAATACTTACTCTGTGCCAGAAACTATCCCAAGTGCTTGAATCATTTTACCCTTACAATCCTATGAACTCAATATTATTATCATCCTTGTATTCATATGAAGAATTTTTAAACATTCATGTTCTGTGATCCAGTAACTCAAGTTGAAAAAATTCACCCCCTTAGAATATAGCACTTCATACAAGGAATTTTCACACACAACGATGTTTATCAAAGTGATAAGAGAGGGCTGGGATTTAGCTCAGTGGCATAAACTCCTCCCTGTCAAGAACAAGGTCATGAGTTCGATCCCCAGTACCAAAAAAAAAAAAAAAAAAAAAAAGGTGATACCATTGCAATGAAAGCGAAATGTTTCAGGCAAGCTTAAACAATGGAATTGTTATATTGCCATTAAAAGGATGATTATAAAGATTTGCACTGAAAGTGAAAAAAGACTTTAGCTTTCAATGACACAGCAACTTTCTGTTCAAAATGATCACAACAGTGCAAACTGAAAGCTACGTGCAGAGGGTTTTCTGGATCAAAATAAAGAAAAGAACATGTATTGTTATTTTCACTATAAGGAAAATTCTCAAAGGTCTTCAAAACATCAGATTTAAAAAATTAAAATAAAGTAGAGCAACATATATTAAATTATAAAAACTCAATACAAGCAGAGAAGCCTATAAACAAGTAATTTCCACGACTACTACCAGCAATGTGTAAATGATTTTCTTTACTCATTACTCATGAGTAAAGCTCAGATTTTTCAACGCTATTATTCATTTAGAGAAGCCAGGACTCCTAACATTGCTCCTCCAAAGGCAGTTTCTTATGTCTGGGCATAGGAAAAATAATCAAAGTTGGTCTGGGAGTCAGCACCATCTGCGGACTGTGGGGAAAGAGAACAAGAAGCAAGTCTCCTTGCAAACCAATGCCATGTGCAGGCCACTGCCGCCAGGGCACAGCAAGAGCCTAGCCTTTTCCCCTTAGTTAGTCATTTGCCATTGTGGACCATTGCCACTGGGAGAACAGCCAGACCCCAGCCCCTTCCAGCACATGGGCTGGGAAACAAGAAGAGCCAACCCCACCACCAACCCCCATAAGCAACCAGCTGATCCAGAGCAACACAGACTGCAAAGATAGTGATAAGGTGAAATGCAATTTGACGCTTGTGGTGTTTGGTATTTCACTGACTTTCTAGGTCTAGGGCCGGTGGCCTGATATCTATTCAGAGGATCATGGTATACAGTGTAGCATCTATGGGGGGTCACCTTCTGAAGCTGGTAGCCATTGTTAATTCCCTATTGTCTTGTTTTGAAGTCCTGTATCATTTTCATTGTTTTGAGGGGTTGAGTTTTATTCTATTTTGTTTTATTTAATTTTATTGTATCTGATGGCATGGGCAGCTATTTCAAAGATGGCAAGTTTTATATGGTAGCCATTGTGGATTTACTACTGTCTTGTTTTGAAGCCCTTTATTGCATTTATTGCAATATTATTATTATTATTGCATTTATTGTTTTGTTTTTATTGGTTCTATATTATTCTGTTTTGTTTGATTTTTACTATGTCTGAAGGTATCTACAGCTATTTTGAAGACAACAAAAGGCCTTATGTTAACTGTTGTTGATTTCATATTGTTCTAAAGTCCTGAGTCATTTACACTGGTTTGTTTTGATTGGCTTTGTTCTATTTTATTTTGCCCGGTTTTATTCTCTGTAAAATAGAAATAAAATACAATTAAGTAAAAAATAAATTGGTCTCAATCACTATGTTACTACTAGAAAGAAGATACAGCACAAAGCAAAAGTGATACCTTAAGGGTAGTTTCACTGCCCAATTTGAGGATCAGAAAGGGAACAATTATCGTACTTCATTGAAAAACTCCATAAGACCATGACTATATAATGATGCACAAAAGAGACCATAAAAAGCATAAAAAGATAGTTGTAACACAAAACAAAAATAAATAGGACATACTTAATTTTTATTTAAATAATGTTCATATAATAACATTATTACACATTTCAGTGTTGCTGAGTGATTTTGGTTGAAAAGCATAAATATATATGTATATATAAAAACCATGCATACACACATTTCAGAGTCAGTGGACCCCTTGAAAGTAGAAAAAAGTGCGAGGGATATACTTCAGCAGCTTAAGTGCCTGCCTGGCAAGTGCAATGTTCTGAGTTCGAGTCCTCAGTAAAAAAAAAGTAGAAGGAAAATACAAGAGACATTTCAGGAGAGTGATAAGTTCTAAGTCACTCATAACAGCCTACTGGAAGGAAACCCCTGTTGCTCATTAGCACCAATGATCACAAATAAGTAATTAAAAAGAAGGTCCAGCAGATGCTCTGAAGGGAGAAATTATCTGTGTGCCAAAGAGTAAAAGGAAGTGAATGTGACTTCTCAGCTCCTAGAAAGGTGAACCTCAAAGTGAGCCTTATTAATTATGATGAGGTTCTAATAAAACATATATAAATTTCCAATAAGTTTTAACCTACCAAGATACTATGTCATAATGGCAGGACAATGGAATCACTAAGGCTATTCTGGCAGGACTTAAAGAATACACATTCCTGGGAAAGATGCCAGATGTTTTAAAAAATTAAAAATCCATATGAAATGCAGAGAATCATGATATAACAAATAAATCTTGATCCTCAAAAGGGGGTTTGACCTAATAATGAGGCTTGAGTTAGAATCACCTTGGATCTTGTCACCCTACATACCTGGATACCAACCTAGATCCTAAAACTTCAGCTGAGCTGAGATGGTTATTTTTTTTCTTTGAATGTAGCAAGCATGACCACTCTAGGAAGAGGTAGTATCTAACAGAAGGCTAAGAATGTGAATGGTGGAAGAAATGTTGTGAAATGAAGAGATCTATGATATATTTTAAATGGGATTTTTGTGGTATAAGTTTTTTAAATTTTAAAAACAAAGAAAGGATAAAATGATACAGAATTTCAAAAAAGAAATGGGAAATTTATACTAGTTAATATATTGCATGCTGTTATCTTGGAAGCAATTGTTCAGATTACAAGATTTAGTACACTGACCATTAAATTTTTTGTGTATTTTTTAATATTTTGGGTACTTACAGCATTTAAGACATTCTGGTCTATCAAAGTTGTCACTGCAATATACCCAAAGAATTTATTGAATTTTTGCAACTAATATTTAAATATGTGGGGAGATATAATTTATTTAATTATTAAGTACTAATTTATCAATTATGTAAATAGTGTATAAATATCTAGTGAAGTATTTAACAGAATATTTATGAATGAGTTAATAAGATTAAAAATCAAGCTTTGTATACCACATACGAATTATACTGGGAATTCTTTTCCGTGCCCAGGTATCTCTTGGGTACCAACAAATCTGTTAATGGTTATCAATTTCCCATCCAGGGAAACAAAAAAAAATCATTACAAAATTTATTTTAGGGCTGGGGATGTAGCTCAGTAGTAAAGCACTTGCCTAGCACGCAGAAGGTCCTGGCTTTGAGCCCCAGCACTGAAAATAAAAATATAAGTTATAACCCACAATCATGAAAGAAGTAGGCTAATCAAAGGATTACATTTTGACAAACTTCTTGAACACAGAAAGAGTTGAGTGACGAGAAGAGGGGAGGGAGCTGCAGTCCAAAGGAAGCTAAGAGAAAGATAAATAGTTCAGAGCTTGGGGTTAGGCAAGTAGAGTAAAAACAGGGAGGTATACAATACAACCCTGCCCCAAAACCTCCAAAAGAGAATCTCCAGAAATTGAAGAAAACATCTAAGCAGATTGCAGCTGGTTGATCAGAATATCCAGGTTTAAAGATGAAGCCACAGGAGTCAAGGTACGCAACATGATTCAAAGAAATGAAGAGCCAGAAGCAGAAAGTTCAAAGGCAGAGTCAGAAGCATTAGGGGAAGAATGTTCTCAGCAAGGTCATTGCCCATACCTCTGAAATTTCCCACCTCAAGAACTCATCATCAAGTTCTTTTTCCTCTTTTTTACCATTGATTTCAAAAACTATCAGTGAGCTAGGCATGGTAGCACATGCCTATAACCCTAGCACTCAGGAGGCTAAGACAAGAGGATCACCATGAGTTCAAGGCCAGCCTGGGCTAGGTAGTGAGTTCAAGGCCAGCCTGATTGCATGGCAGGACCTTAACTCAAAAATTTTTTTAAATCAAAAAGTATCAGTGAACATTGTTCCACATAGAAGAAGAACAGTTCGTAGCCCTAACCTGGTCTACTCTAAGCAGAGAAAAAAAAAAATGGAGCAACAGTGCCTCAGTAAGAGAATGTTCAATAAATATAAATTTATATGCTAATACCTATTATACATGCATGTGAGGCAAGAATTCATAGACATGGTAAGCAGGTAACTATAATCAAAGCCAAGATGGAGTAAGTGTTACAGTAAAGGTGCAAGCAAGTTGTCAAGGGAACACAGAGGCAGAAAAAACAAAGGCAACTATTATGGCAAGTAAAAGAGATGGAGAAAGCAAAGGACAAAGTTCTGGATTATTTTTGAGGGACCCAACAACCAAACCTGAAGTTATTTAAAATTTTCAAAATAAAATCTCTCTAGCATCAGAAATGTTTAAAACAACCATAGTTGGCAAAGAAGTCTGAATGGCATGATGACAACAGAATAGCAAGATAGACCCAAGTGTTTTCCAGAGTGGGAGGATAATCATGCCAAGTGATTAAATTACAAGCTATGTTACTTACACTCATAGCATACATGGGTCCTTGAGAACCTGAGGATCAGGATGAAAACTATTCTCCACCCCATAATCTAGTTGGTGTATTTGCTCCCACACTCAGATGGAGTGATAGATGATTGATCCCCTTGCAATACTCCAAGTAACAGGTAACTACTAACAATAACTATCATTTTATAAAGCTTTTTCAGTCTTTAACTTGTATTTACAAGTATCTCTCAGTTCACAGACATGGGAGGTAAAACAGAGAGTAAATACTCATCACACATCCAAGGTCACACAGCCAGGGCATGGCAAGAGGTTTTAGTCTGATGGTTGACCACTGTGGTACCCAGAGAAGTGCTGTTTCAGTCCATCTGGGCTACTGTAACCAAATACCTTAGCCTAGGTATATATACACAACAAAAATGTACCACTCATGGTTCTAGAGCCTGGGAAGTCCAAGATCAAGATGTCAGAGAATTCCAAAGATGGTGGACCAGTAGGTAGCAGGAGAGGGACCCTCTCTGAGAGGGACAGCTCAAATGCCAGAATAAAACAACCTGGAGAGACCCAAACAGAGAAATGGACTCTCACAACCCACAAAGAAACTAAAGTGCAAAACACCGCTTGAATATGAGGTCCTGGGGCTATCATAAGAGAAGTTAAGATCAGCGAGCACAGCACCCTCCTCGAGCCACCTCAATCCCTGCCGGAGACCTGACAAAGCGATCCGCGCCAAAGCGACTGGCTTGAGCCACCAGAGCATGGAGCTGAACAGCCCTGCGTGTGCCCGGACCAGTCCTGCACGCAACCCACCCAGAAGCACCGTGAATCCGCACCACAGCTGCACTGAAGTCAGAGGTCGGGGAGCCCAGCAGTTTTCGGGTACCAGCATCAACATGCAGTGAGTGATGGGAATAAGACCCTTCCACAGGAAAGGGGAAACCAACTGGAAGACATGTTGGATTTGGGCAGGACAGCCCTAACTCCATAAGGAAGTGGCTTCAGTTGGTTGCTCCCTTCTTCGAGCGGATTGGTGGAATCTGCTCAGACTAGGCCACACCCCTGGCCGGGACCCAGTGAGTCACTACAGATTAACTCCCTGAGATCGGCACACACTGACACAGTGAAGGCCTGCAAAGATTGACTGGCCCGGAGGGGAGGAGCCAGCGCACACTGCCTGTGCGTGAACTTTAATATCTGATAGCAGACTGAAGAGGGCAAAAGTTCCTAGCCTGCGCCCTCCAGAGGAGGCTTAACCAACAAGAAAAGGGTCTGGGAATTACACTGTACACTTGTATGGAAGGAACCAAAACATGACGAAAGGGAGAAATAGTAAAATACCCACAGCCCCCGACCCTGAGAACATTGATCCAGGAGAGGTAAATACAAAAGAGATTGAGGGCAACAAAAATGCAAAATCAAACACAGCATTAGCAAACATAAAGAGATATCTTCAGGACCTCGTAAGCAGGACCAAAACTGAAATATTAATTCAAATTAAATGAGAGATAAGTAGATTAATAAAAGAAGGGCTGGGCACCTCTCGAGAAGACACAAGAAGAATGGAGGAACACAAAAGGAGACAAACATTTAATGAAAAATACAGAAAAAACATAGAATTCATGAAGCAGATTCAAAGAGATTATCAGGAAACTAAAGACTCCATAGAAAGCTGGCAAAACTGCTTGAAAGAAACCAAAGATAGACTATCAAAAATTGAACACAGGCTTGCAATTGTGATCATGAAAGGGAAGATCTCTTAAAAATAACAAGGGAGCAGGCAATAAAGATACAAAGAATGGAAGACAACAAGAGGACCTATAACTTAAGAATAAAGCATGTGAATGAAGAAGCAGGAATCAAAACAGAGGAATTACAATGGCTATTCACAGAAATTATTAAGGAAAATTTCCCAAGCATAGAAAAAAGAAACGATATGCAGAGGTATGAAGCATACAGAACTCCAGCCACCTACAACCCAAACAGAGCTACACCCAGACACATAATAATCAAGATCCCAGAAATTCAATATAAGAACAGAATATTAAAAGCCCTCAGAGAAAAGAAACAGATCACCTATAAAGGAAAACCCATCAAAATCACGGCAGACTTCTCAACACAGACCATCAGGTCAAGAAGATCTTGGAGTGAAGTAATTCAAGCACTGAAGGAGAACAATCTCCAGCCCAGACTGAGGTATCCTGAAAAACTCTCTCTAGAAATTAATGGAGAAACAAGATGCTTCCATGACAAAGAGGAACTAGGAGAATTTGTGACCACCCTACAAAAAATACTGAAGGACATTCTAGGGAGAGAGAACAAGAATACGAGCATTTCAGGAACAGTGGCAGAGAGGCCTCAGTGAACAGGGCAGATAGTGGAGTGGAACAGAAATATAGACAACCAATGGCAGAAAAACAGAATAGCAGAAATAAGGCAGAGAAGACTGGCTGTAATCTCTAGTATAGATGGCCTTGAAATATTAACAGAGAGAAACACAGGCAGAGTAGATCAGGAGATAGGGTCCATTGAGATGCTCTATATAGGAGGCAGTGGGACCCAAAACAAGCAGTGCACCCCATGGGAGTGAAAGGGGAGGAATTGTCTAAAAAAAGGAGGCAGAGGATATTGTTAATTGGGTAACAAGATTTAAAATTTACATTATTCTCACCACTCTGCTTGGATGGATTATGTGCTGTTCTAGTTTGTCTACTTGCACTAGACTTGAGGACATGGTCAGCTATCCCCAAAATAAGAGGACATGTCATGGTAATCATCCCTAATTTCCTATCAACTTAATCTGAAGCCCTTTATAACGTATATGTCTTATTATGACTGATATTATTTGAATCTGGTTTGTTAGATTGCTATTTTGTATTGACTGATTTTATTTAAATCTGTTATGATTGGTAGCATCAAGTCTAAGAGTATAGGCAGCTACACTGAAGATGACAAGATTCACTAAGATACCCCTTCTGGTTTGATTATTACTTGCTTTTGAAGTCTTATAATGTCTCCAATGCTTTGTTTTTATTAATGTGGTTATATACTGCTGAGACATCATGGTAACCATTGTAGATCACCTAGTATTGCAGTTTTATGTGACTTTTTTGCCTCACGATTTCTAGGAATTGTTTTGTTTTATCTTGCTTTGTTTTGTTTTTCCCTCTAATACAGAAAGGATAGATATACATGTAGAGACTCATGCATGTGTAGAGCTTATAAACAGTTTACGGGAACCAACTATATAACACATGTTGAAATGAACAACTACTTTGAAGAAAAAGAGATACTAAGGTACCCAGTGCTGATTCCATAATGTCATGATGTGAAATCCAGCAAAACTATCACTTTTTGTTCAAAGTGATTGTAGCTTGCTTTGTCTTGTTTAAGTTCAACACATATGAAGGTATGGACAGCTGTTTTGAGGAGAATGAGAGATACTATGACAGCCATTCTTGGCTTCCCTAATGTCTGGTCTTGAAGACCTGAAATGCCCTCCTCATCCTGCTCAGATCAATTCCATACTAGGTTGTTTCATGTGAATTGCCTGTATGTGACAATATAGACAACTATTTGGAAGAAAACAAGAGTCAATATGATAGAGAGTGAATATCTCCAATTGTCTAGTTTTAAAATTTATGTCTCTTACATTGCTTTCTTGTGATCCACTTTGTTCTGTTTTGTTGTGTTTAATTTTACCCTTTTGATATAATTGCATGTATATCTGAGTGGGTAAGATGGATGACCATATTGCTGTTTTTGTCAGATCGTGGAGCAGAACTGTTAACAGTCTCACTGTTTGAATGTCTACTTTACATGTTTTAACTCTGTAATTTGAACAACTATTTCCAAGAAGTCAGTATGTAATTTGTCAAGTAATAATTTCTTAGGATTTTTTCTTGTTGTTCTTTCCTTTTTTTCCTTGGAATTCTGTATTGTTGCTATGCTTTTTTCTGTTTTGTTTTGTTTTTTTCTCTTTAAATAAAATTTTTTTAAAAAGATCAAGATGTCATCAGATTCAGGGTCTGGTGAGGGCTCACTTCAGATGTATAGAAGGCACCTTCTTGCTTCATTCTCTCACAGCAGAAGGGAGGGGAAAGAGTTCATTTGAATCCTTGCAATGAGAACAAATCCCATTCCTCGGGGTGGAGCTCTCATGACTTAATCTCTTCCCAAAGATCTGCAACTCTCGAAACTATCTCACAGGTGATTAGTTAAATTCCAATTTAGGAATTTTCAGGAGACATCAACATTTTGACCATAGCAAGTGACTAGTGTCTATTGGGACTGGATGGACCAGGTGTTTCCAAAATGAGCTGGAGGGACTGGGCTTCACACTCAGCACTTTTCATCTTACCTACTACACTTGATGCTTTTCTTGTTAATAATGGATAACTGTGTGTTCTCACTCATGGATTGTAGACTCAAAATTGTGGTCATGGCCGGAGATTTAGCTCAGTGGCTTAAGCGTCTGCCTGGCAAGCGAGAGGTTGTGAGTTTGATTCCTGGTACAAAAAAAAAAAATCAAAACCTACAAAATTGTGGTCAAAGGAAAGCACTTTTTATTAAAAAAAAATAGAAATCTCTGCATGTTAACTTTTTCAATTCTTACATGAAGCCCATGATTAGATTGCTTTCTTATTTCCATCTTTAACACCACTAATTAAAGCACAGCAGGATTTTGGAAAACAGCAAGGCCAGTGTTCGAAGCTTGGCTGCCTGGCTGTGGAGTCTGCACTTGCATGGACTCAACCCCTACTGCATTTTCCTTCATAATTTCATCATGAGCATCCATCAACTTGACTTGTAGTCCTTGACTACATACACAAACAGTGCCTCTTCTCACCTTGTAAAATAAATCTCAGTGATGATTCTGTGAGGGGTGACTTTGGGGGGTTGGAGGACTGATCTGTAGACCCCAACCATAAAACTAAATTCCACTATGCAGAAGGAAGTGTAGCCAATGCTGAGTTTTTTGATGAATGGGTGAGATATTGGAAGTGAACAGGGCAGCAATGAGTGACAGTGGCTGCCTTGCTAATCTTTTACCTGTCTCTTCTCCTTGTAATGTACCTAGCCTACTACATTTTAATGAAAAGGCTGGTTTGGGTCATGATTTACTGGGTTTGGTAAACATGCATCTTCTGGAAACCAGCTTGCATGACACTGCTTCTGCTGACCTTGAAAGTTCAAAGGCAGAGTCAGGTTCATCCCTGCAGCACTGTAGGCAGTTGCCTAGGAGATGGGATTTCAGTGGGTGGGAAAGACTTCCCTTGGAAAGACAGGAGAGGGGAGCCAATTCTTCCTGCTCTAGGAAGCCTGAAACTCCTCTAAAACAATCTATTTCACAGTGACAGGCAAGGCTTATATGCAAAAACCAATGAGCTTTCAATTCACATTAAAGAGGATAAAGCTAGTATTAAAGCATTTCCTGAGTGTCCAGATAAATAGAAGGCAATAAACAGGGAGGGCTGGGGCTGACACAGAGAGTGGGAAGGTAAGACAAATGGATATCAACCATTTCCCAGAACAGATCCACACACCTTCCTTCACTTCATCTCAGAACTCTGTAGCATGTCTCGTGCCTTCCTACAAAGCTTCCCTACTATCTTCACCATGCAAATATCTCATTTTCATGTTCCAAAACCTGGTTGGAATGTCTGTGTGTCTTCCCATAACCCTCCACAAAGCTCCTAAATTTCTGCTCCCATACTGCTTTACACATCTTTTTGTTATCATTATTCATATTAAATAAAAAGAGACAAAAAAGGAAAAAGTACCACATACCTTATTTTATGTTGGTAATAATGGGATGTATGCACTATTTTTTTGAAGTTACAGATGAAGAAATGAGCCTAGAGATGTTAAACAACTTGCCCCAAGTTCAGGGGAAAAAACAAAGCAGAGTTAAGACTGTACTGTGGGCCCTCTAAACCGATCTGGCTCATAAACCCTCATCCTGATGAGAATTCATCATCCACTATTTTGATGAGGATCTTCCCTGGTAGACAATGAACTAACTGCTTGGAACAAAAACCCTTGATTTATTGCTTCATTTTCCATTGCATCCAGCACAGGGTATGGCACCAACCAGGCAAAGATTTGTTGAGAGAAAGAAACAGGAAAAGGATAGACGCAGAGAAGACATAAGAGGACTATTTGATGAACAAGGAGAAGGGAGGCCATAGTACAGGGCTACAATCTGGTGTATACAAATTGAGCTAATAAGATGAACCCACACAGGTCCTTGGGCCCTGAAACCAGCCCTGCAGAGGTAAATGAAGAGTCTAGACTGCAAAGTGGCAGGACTATATTAACCTGAAATAGGGTCTGGTACAGATTATACCCTCGATCTGCTATAAACATACTGCTTTTCAGGATATTATCTAGTAGTGTAGATAATTTGCTGTGTGAGAAGTACTTTTCTAAAGTCACTAAGCTGACCTCTTTACTAGGCTTAGGGGAATGATTTTCAATTGCTTTCAATTCTGACAGCCTCAGTACTGGACCTAAGGACAGCAGAGACCCCAGCTGAACAACAGCGTGCAGCTGTAGTTTTTACCACAATCACATACATCATTGTAAGACTTCAAATGATGCCAAAATACAAAAACAAATGCTCTTTATCTCAGTAGAAAGAACTAATGGCATGCATGCACACAAACACGCATACTAATATATGTGTAATCTTTTACACAAATGAGTTGGTTACTCTACTATATACAGTCCTGCAACCAATTTTCCTCATTTACTAATTTTGGGACGTCGAATGGTGGTTCAGATCTTTTACATTCTTTATGTACCTGCACCACGTTCCCCTCTACAGATGTATCACTGTTTATTTAACCAGTCTCCTACTGATGAGTATTAAAGCTGACTCTCCTTTTTTTAATTTAGAAACAAGACTGTGATGATTACTTCTCTAATGATTTAAAGGATGGCATAGCTAACATAGATTGAAAATATGGGTAAGATTATAGAACCATATCCATATGCGAATATAGATGATACAGATAAATCTTTAAACCTTATGCAAATGTTCTGTAATATACACTTTCGTTCAATAGGTATGCACATATTTAATTTTAATAGATGTATCTAGATACCCTTGAAAACAGTACACTATTCTATCCTACCATTATGTATTAAACATGATGTAAAAGAACACTTTTGAGAATGTGATCCAAGTGAAGAACTCCTTTCCTAGGAGCTTCCATTTCCTCCGGTGTAAAATGAGACATCTCTAAGATTCTACATCTTTATAGAGATTTATTAGGAAACCCCTTTACTTTGAGTTCATAATCTACATGTTCAGGAAGAATTCTGGTGAATGCCAAAGGAATCTCACAGGTCCCCATATATAGAAGAAAAGGAAAAGTCCTTTCTATTCTCACATCCTTCCTCTCCCTAAGCACACCTGGCATTGCAAGCAAGGCCTCATCCAACTTTGGAGCCTCGTTCTCAGAGGCATGAAGGGACCAGAAGATGGAGCAAGAAGGAAAGCAGCAAGGGCACTGCAGATCGAGTAATGTCCATGCCACCATCAACCAGAATCCCAAGTGGTAGGTTGTATCACATGCTTCAGTATGTGGCTACTATAGTTTTATGTCCAGTGGCCATGAAAAATTAATTCACAAGACAAAAAAGCATACAGTCAGCATTGTACATCATTCCATGCCAAAGGTAAGACTGAGAAGTCAGTATTCACAGACTTGGCATAGCACAAACTGCCTGTTTGTGCCCCTTGTGCTGAAACCCAAGATCATTTCACTTGTGATGCCTCTTGCTTCTCCCCAGCACCTCCATCACTCTTGCAAGCTCATTTTTCATGCTGATGCTGAAGATGAGAGAAAGGTTCATTCATGTAGGTAATAAATGAATGCCTGACTTTGGAAGAGGGGTAATTAGTGCACATTATCACTTGGACTAATGAGATCAGAGCAGTGTTCGAGGCGCCCAACATGCCTAATCAGGAATTTAAATTAAGAAGTCCCACTCTGTGATTAAGGAGATATTCACTGAAACACTGCACTCCTAACTCCTTTGTATTCTCATTCACCAGCTCAATATCAAATGTTTTATGACAGTGAAAATATGCTTAGTCTAAAAGGAACAGATGCCCAAATCTCCTTGTGCTCATTTAGAGAGACAACCTGATTCTTCTTTATCTGGGGTGTTATCAGCCAGGATTAGAAACAGACACAGAGATGCACAAGTGATTCTAACTGGATTTGGTTGAAATTGTTTCTTTATGTGCTATATAAACAGAGCATTAACAAAAATTCCATGACCATGAGAAAAAGAAAGGGTCAGACATGGGAAGAGTTAGAAAGGGATGTATAAATTCTGTTGTCAGGAAACTCCTTGTTTTCTTTGGACAACGCTCCTGACATGAGCAAGGGGAAAAGTACCCTTGAATTATCTAAAAAATGCAGTCTAAAAAAAACTTCCATTCATTCTTCCTCTGTACCTGACCTTTTGTAGTCACTGTTGCATGGAGCTTGTACCATCTGACAGAAAGAAATCAGTTTTTGCATTCAGATCTGGATTTAAATCTATCTCAGCCAATACATACCAAAAGACCTTACTTACATAAGACACTAATAACTCTAAGCTTCAATTTTCTTTCCTCTTATAAATTTGCTTTAAAATTGAGAACTTCTCATAAGTCTCTAGTATTGATAGAAGGTAAAACAGAAGCCACAAATGTGGAGACACTACTTAAAATATAGCAGCAACAATGACAAAAACAAGTGTGCAGAATATATAAAGCTGTCCTACAAATAAACAGGAAAAAAGGCAAACACCTCACAGAAAATTTAACAAAAAATTTTGAACATTATACAAAGGCAAAATCCAAATGGCCAATAAATATATGAAAAGGTGATAAATCTTTTTGGAAATTAGAGAATGCAAACTTTAATCCCAAGATGCTATTACACGCACACACGCATCTACACACACACACACACACACACACACACACATACACACACACACACACACACACACACCCCAGACTGGGAAGAGTCTAGTAATATCAAGTGGTAGCAAAAATATGGAGCAATGAAACATTTACCCACTGCCAGAGGAAGTGGATTTTATTATTATCACTTTGAAATACTATTTGGCATTATGTAACATATTTAAAGGCAAGCATTCAGCATGATGGAAAAGTCGCATAGCATGATTCTGTTTATGTGAAGTTTGAAACATGCAAAATTAAATCACATATCAGCCCCAAAAATCTGACCTCAGAATCCATCATTCACAGCACAAGCTTATTACCTGCAGAGAAGACACCAGACAAGTGGGAGGAGAACAAAGGCATAGCAAAGTGGCCCCAGGTAAGGACTCATCCACAAGTCACCAATATCTTGTGAAAGGCTGGGACAGACCCAACCAATGGAGTAAAATGCAATGGATAAGGAGGCAGGGAGGAAAGGCAGTGGTGGCCCACCGCTCAGCAAATCATGCATCTCAGCAAAACTGGGAGGGGTCTTGCGAGTTCTGCTATGAGACAATATTGTGAGCTTAGGCCCATTTAGCAGAGCTGAACCCAGTGTGTTTGTCCTGGTCCACCTATAGACAGCAGTGTGGTTACAAAGAGCAAGTATCCAGAAGGTGTTAGTGCGCACTCCCTCCTCAGCCCCAGGTTAATACTGGACCACGGTCAGGATGCTCACTCACTCCTCACCTAAGAGTCCTCCCTTCCATTCTCCATGTCGGAAAAATGGAGAAGAAAAGAGCAGACACAAAGCCCCTGCTGTGGTCTTGATGTAATACGCAGGCCTGCATCCAGTCCTCACTGCAGCCCGGCACAGAAGTTAAGATCATCTCCTTACCAGCAAGGACACCAGTGCACAGAGAGGTTAAGTATAAATGCTCCTTCACTTATGGAGGGGTTATGTTCAGATAAACCCATTGTAGGTTGAAAATAATGTACATTCAACTGCGTTTAATACACTAAATGCCCAAACATCACGGCTTACAGTGCACTGTAGATTATCCATTATTTTTCTCACGATCAAGCAGCTGACTGGAAGTCATGGCTCACTGCTGCTGCATAGCATCACAGGAGAGTGACACAGCATCCCTCCCAAGACCAGGAAAAGATCAAACCTCAAACTTCAGGGTTGGGATGTAGCTCAGTGACAGAGAGTCTGCCTGACATGTCTGAGACCATGGGTTTCATCACCAGCACTGCAAAAACAAAGTAAAAGAAAAATAAAATTCAACATACAGGTTGTATCAAATGCATACAGCTTTTGCAACATTATAAAATGATAAAATCACAAGTTGAACCATCCTAGGTCAGAGTCCTTCTATAACTTGGATATGGCCTCACAAAAGAAAATGACAAGATTGGCTACCAAAGCAGCAGTTTCCATTTCAATACCATCTCTAGGTAGAATAAAGCCAAATTAAATAATATGGAAAAATGACCAGGTTGGTATGGAAGAGAAAATAAAAGGGTACAAAATGTCACATGTCATCACCTCAACCATGGGAAATAATGGCTTCTGGCTACAGGGAGACCAGTGTCTCTGAGGCATACCAAATTGGAAAAGGACAAACACATACTCAGGAGATTTTTTAGAAGAAATATGAAAGGAGAATAAACTCAGAACTGCAAAAGAGGAAAAAATAATAAAAAATTGGTCTGAGGATTTAGCTCAGTGGCATAAGTACCTGCCTGACAAGTACAAGGTCATGAATTCAATCCCCAGTACCAAAAAGAGAGAGAGAAAGAGAGAGAGACAGAGAGAGAGACAGAGCGAGAATAAAAAAATTATAGGCCTCAAAAAAACATTCTAGTCCTCTTAAAACAATTTGAAATGCACAAAATTGTAATTTTAATTATAGACACTGTGTTGGATATCAGATTCCTACAACTTAGTGCACTTCAGAATTCATTAAGAACACAATGCATTCTTACCACAACTAATTAATGAATTAATCAACATGTCAGGCACAAGGAGACTCTGGTCAGAAGGTGTTAAGTATGTCTGTTACCTTGATTGTGGTGAAGGTATTGCTGGTGGGTGTGCATGTCCAAACTCATCAGATTGTACACATCAATTATTCCTCAAATCAACCTACTAGAAAGGAAAACAATACTGTCATCCTAATCTTTGTTAAGACCAGGAGAAATCACTAATCTATTTAAATCAGGGTGAGAAAACCATCAACTCCATGGCTTTCTATCCCAAATCCCTCAAAGTAAATCCAAGTAGCTCAGCCTGCTCTCGTCTCTTCATCTTCAAGAAGTTAATAAATTGGCTATCAGAAGCTGTTTCAGTCTCCCTGCTCATCCGATTAATGATAATCTACTGGGAATGAGCACAGTGTTCAGACCAATGTCAGGAGACTGCTAAGAGAATTCCAATTAATTCCTCTGAAACCAACTCTCCTTTGACATATGCCTGTGTAGAAAGCTTGTGCATTTATCTCAGCCAAACAAAGCTGTATGACCTAAAGCCTTCAAAAAAAGCAAATTTCCACACGGGTAGCTCCAAAGAACATCATATTAAGTGAAATAAGCCTAGCACAGTAAAACAAATAGCACATGATCTCATTCGTATGTAAAAGCTAAAAACACCAATGTCATAGACGTAGAGAGTAGAATATTGGTCACTAGAGGCTGTGAAGGATGAGGGAGGGGTTTGGAGGTGGGATGGACAACAGGTACCAAAATCAAGTTAGAAAGGAAAAACAAGCTACGGGTTTCCCCAGCACAGTAGGATGACTGTCTTACAATTCACTATATATATTTTATAAAGAGCAAGAGTAAAGAGGTTCAAAGCTTCTCAGTACAAAGTAATGATAAATATTTAAGGAGCTGGAAATGCTAATTACCCTGATTTGATCATTATACATAGTGTACCTGCATCAAATTATCACACCGTGCCACATAAATACATATAATTACAAAGAGTTAATTAAAAAGAAAAGTAAAGGAAACAGAACAGGCTTTCTGAACTCAGCTCAGACCAGGTACCATGGGTTAAAGGAAGCCTTGATAACAAGAGGTCTGGCTGGAACACAGGAGCTAGTGGGGGTCTTCCTGCCTGTCTCCTAGGCCGATATGGAAGCCCATCAACACTCTTTCACTCCCCTGACCAAACCAGTCTCTCTGCAACACTTATTCTCAGACTCTCCTCACTGCTACCGTTTATGGGGTGTCTCTTCTATGCCAGGCATTATAGGGTTTTGGGTAGGGTTAAGAGCACTGTCCCTGGGTTAAGGCTGCTCTGACTGGAAAACTGACTCTGCTTTTTACCAGCTACATGACTTGGACAAATCACTGAACTCTTCAGAATCTGTTTTCCCATCTAGAAGTAATAATAATATCTCTGTCACGAAGGATTGTAAGACTGAAGCCCCTAGACCAGTGATGGTAAACCTTTTAGAGTTTTCAATGCTACAAACAGCATGCTGCCTTAGAACAATACTTGGAACAAATGAAACTCAACAGATATGAACAATTTTGACTATTTGAATGGTCTTGTTAAGGCCAACAAGACAGATACTATTAACTTATCTGAAGAAATGAAGAGGTAAACTCACTTACTAACCAAAGACATATAGCTCATTACTGGAACAGTAGCATTTCAGGCCCGCTTCGGGATGAGGGTCCAAACTAGGCCATTGGTTCCTCAGAGCTTGGTTTTCCCTCAGGTTTATCTGCAGGTTGTCTATCTGAAACAGAGACAGGAGTCTCTCTTCTGATACCCTCCAGAGGAAAGTCTCTAGGGGTTCAAAATTCTACAGGACAAGGGAACCATCTTGTAGAAAATGGACAGCAGAAGCCACCATGTCACAGTAAAACAGATACCCAAGAGCAGGACCACTGCATCACAATAGGCACCAGCTGCCAACACCGCCGCCGACAACAGCCCAAATCAGCAACAGCTACAAGGATCATGTGGCCCAGGCCCCCACTGCAGAGGGTTGTAATAAAATCTGGGACCATTTACAGAAATCTGATTTAAGCAACGTAGTATGTTTGAGGGGAAAAAAAATAAAGTCTGAAAGCTGGCTGTTTGCCTTCAGATGATTTTAAAATGAGACCAAGCTTTCCATGGGGATGTTTGTTTCAGCACAGGTTGAGGTTCCAGTGCTTCATCAATGGCCAGCTGCAGTGGCCATATATTGGTTGCTATGCTTGTGGGAACTAGGGCAACCTTAATCTTACAAGTTTGGAAGGCAATCATTATCCAGTTAACACTGAGCCCAAAGACTGCAAAGAGCCCCTGAAAGATCCCAATTTTCTTCAATAATCTTTATGTTTGGAGATGCTGTATATATACTAAGTACACTATTCTAATATCCCTCTAGTGTATACTAATATCCCTCTAGTGTTCAGCCTTTGTAAATTCTCTTCACATACATAGAAACCAGGTGCTTTCAAATCTCCTAAGTGACCTTTCTGAATAGTAAAAAGCAACGGCATCACGTCATTAAGCTTATATGAGAGGAAACTAAGTGAATCGTGGTCAGTACCGGGGAAGAATTCTATCTTGTGCACATAATCTCTTCCATTTATATTTTAAGACCCAAGTTAAGTTCTGTCTTTCCCAAAAAGCCTTTCTTAATAACCACAGGCACAGCCCCAGAAAGGGTAGCCATAAAAACTTTTAGAAAGAGTCTCAGTTGGTCCCTTACTATCTACTGTCCTATTCTCCAGTGTTAATAATAATTCCATGCTTTATCATCATTGAATGCTAACAAATGCCTTTATGATGTTTGAGAATTCAGTTTGACTTTTGCATCTATCTTTTCTCTTTAAATTGATTGTAAGCTCATTGGGAAAAAGGGGTCTTATCTTCCTCCATCTCTTGCTTTTCCCTGTTGCTTATGGCATTTTGATACCAAACTAAAGTTCAGCAAGTACTTGCCAATGTGTCACTTGAACACAGCACTATTTGTGTTTGTGTCTTGCCAAGCTTGATCTAGTTTTATTAGCCTTTGCTGGTCTTGTCTTGATCCAAGGAAATGCAACTGTTATAGCTAGGCTGGAACTCCTGGTGGGAAGAATGAAAAAGGTTAGTTTTGTTCTCCTGATAAAGCAGGAGTCTTGGCTCCTAGAAAGTACATTTTTTATGGGACCTAGGCAAAAAGAAATAGAGTATGCTAGGAGTAGCAGATGCTGAGGTAGGTCTTACAGTAACAGCCTTTAACCATAAAACAGAGGTCTAAGAAAACAGAAACTTCACTCTATTAGCATATGGACCACATCTGTCTGGCTACTACTCTATCCCTAGTGTCCAACTTGATATTTATTTGGTAAATGAATGAATAAATCTCTTATGAATTCTAACACCTCAGCAGGAACTGATTCTGCGGGGAAGAACCAAGAGGCTTAGCAGGCTTCTGGAGTATCCCCATATATTCTCTGAGGAAGAATGCTCTTCCCTTCTCTTTAACCTATTCTATGACATTTTCAAGCAGGAACCTGAAAATTTCTGGGTTAAATATTCGAGCTTCCTCACTTGACTTCTTCTTGCAATTTACTCCAGTGTTTGACAGTGCATTGTGATTAGAATGCTTTTTATATTTCTGTGGAGTTTGTCTTCTACACCTTTCAGGTTCCTTCCTCATCTACTCACATTCTTCAACACTGCAGGCCTTTATCAAACTGTGAAGAAGTTTTCTGGTAGGATGTTCATTAGATGTTTTAAAATAACTTCCATTCCCCCAAAGTAGGATCCTTCAACCTGGTAACTTAGCAACATGACAAAACACCTCCACAAGCAAAAAGAATCAGGAAAGAATTGGTCTTTTGTCATACTTATTTCCTTGCAACAAGTGTGTTGCTCGCTGATAAGCAGAATAAGCAGAGACTTTCTGTCACACACATGTTTCCTCTGTTGGTGTTGACGGGGATGTTTGTATACAAATCAACCCAATAGAGCCCATGTACACAAGTGGAGTGTGCCAAATTTACAACATATCCAAATTCATTGGTTCGTTTTTCATTTCTATTTCATTTGTATGAAGTACTAGAGACTTAAAGAGGGAAAGAAAATAAATTTTAAAATATTATCTTTTTGCTGTGCCTGGGCAGGAAGGTATGGAATACCAAACCAAAAACATTCACAGTTATTCTAGGCACCAATGTGTCTCATGGATACTAAGAAATTGTTCAGAGCTTAGAAAACCAGGCTGAAGATGCTTCTTGTATTTTAGGTCTGCAGCCAAGGTCCCTGAATGATCTCTCCTCACAGGAATCATGGATCCAGTGCAACAATGTCAGAAAAAGCTTGTGAACTCTCAAAGGCACCCAACATCACTACCTCAACAGCCCCCTGCCAGGAGGATCTGCTCCACTGTATGAGCCCCAACTCTGCTGTGCTTCTCACTACTGTATTTATTGATACAGGGCCTCAATATCTTGCACAAAATCAAGTAGCATTAACAAAGCAACTCTAAAATGTCAGTCCAGTGTTATTACTTGGGGCAGATTAATTTTTATCGTCCATACTTTAAACTTTTCAAGGAACTCTTACCTGTTCTGTGGGACAGAGACCATGTTCCTTAGCAGGGAATACAAGGGCCGCTGGTGATCTGGTTCAGGCTTGTTTGTCAGATCTACAGAATATCACAGTTTCTTTTCAAAAGCATATTTTTATCTCCAAGTAATTCTTGTTCCAATGCCTTTGCTCATTCTCTTCCCTCTGCATGGTCAATGGTTAAAATCATACTCATCTTTTCCAAGTATCCTCCCTAGACTCCTTTTCTCCCCCACATATCTACAGGCTGGGGCACATCCCTTTATAGATGTATCCAGAATACCATGAATCTGGTGCTTTCATCGCATTTACCACAAGTCATCATATTTTTCTATTTTGAATCAGGCTCCTCTACTAGATCAAGACTTCTTTCTAGGTAAGCACTGTAGCAGGCATTTCTGAATCACCATGACTGGAATAGCAACTGACATACAGGGGCAAAAAAAAAAATTGATGAATAATGAATAAGTTAACTTGTAATTTTTCCCAAACTAAATTCTCCCCCCACACTTATCCACACCCAAAGGCTTGCATGTGAGCATATGCATACATACCGACACACAGAGACCATATTGTAACTTTTAAAAAGAGAAGAAATTAATTACAAGATAATTGAATACCAATATTCAAATATTCGTTGTTAAAGGCTAAGGTTTTCCTATGCATCAATATCTTCTGCATCCAACCCAGTAAGTCCTATCCAACTTGTATATTTCCAATGATAATGGAGAACTTACTACCCTAGAAACAACCTTCGTTGTTTTAGGGACTTTTTAAGTGTTAACACATTCTTGATTATGGTAAGCTGAACTTTGCCTGCCTATAATTTTTACCAACTCACTGGCTTTATCTGTGCTTCTTGTAACTACTCAGAACATGTTTAGTGCTGCCTACATGGTGGCTCTTCAAATAACTGAAGAAATCCAGTTTTCTTCTGTACAGAGTAAACACTACAAATTCCTGAAACCAATACCCGGACACTTGAGCTCCGAATCCTTCTCATAGCCCTGGTCAGTCTTCCCAGATGTGTTCTCATCTGCCTTCCAGATGTTCCCTTGGGATCATCTATAAAAAGCTGTGGAAATATGTCTTGGTATAAATTCTAAAATGCATTTCTTAAACTGTATTGAACATTACCATCACTCAAAGAATGTACCTAAAATGTTCCTTGGAGACCCCACCCCAGAGATCCTGGTTCCATGGTAGGCAGTGGGATGTTTTCGATAAGAGGCCCAGAGAGACAGCCATGGGAGGCCCAAAGACCATGCTTGCAGAGACATTGGTTGAAGATGTCACTAATCAAAATTTTCTCTTCTGTGAACAGGGAGAAGTCTGTCTCTCTCTCAGATCCCATGGTAAATTAAGATCTAACTCCTACAATGGCTATAAAGTAGCACCAACTAAGTATTGAATGCACATTTATAATAATGGAATGGGAATTAGGAATCCTCTAAGCCTTCACATTTAAGCAAAAAAAGAGCTGGCAGATGGTCTCTCTTCATCAGACACTGAGTTTGAAAGGTTGGTCAAGGGGCGAAAGAGCTTATTTTTCATCCTTCCAAGTGGCAATTTTTTAAGCAGCATAAAGATAACTGATCTGTTCTTTCTATTTTCTGAATGTGTCATGGGAAGATTTTTCCACTCCATAAATACTTATATTAGTAAATCAAATAAGCTGGAGAAGCGCTTAAGTATAATGCAAGAAAAATCATGCCAGCATCGCTTTACTTCATTACTAATTGCCTCTACTGACAAGGTCTACCTAAAGAATTTCTATTTAAGCTATAGAGAGTAAGATAGCATGGTAAAAATTCCAGGGCAGTGGGCAGGACTCAAAGGATGTTAACTGTTCAGACAGCACTGAATTTGAATCCTCATCCTTCCATTGACTCATTTATTGCCTTGAAAAAATCACCTAACAGTTCAGAGTTGCCGTTTTCTTATCTGTATAATGGCATTTCTAACAGTAACAATATCGAGATTGTTGAAAAATAAAATAGGAAAGCAAGTAAAGGAGTTCAAGCCCTTGTTATGTTTCATCTCTGTATCTATGTATGTACTCTAATGTGTTCATTCTATCATTTTTTCT
Organism: Dolichotis patagonum; assembly: GCA_004027295.1. Lineage (NCBI taxonomy): Eukaryota > Metazoa > Chordata > Mammalia > Rodentia > Caviidae > Dolichotis > Dolichotis patagonum. Next base: position 41,578 of record PVJX010001158.1, on the reverse strand, counting down.
AGCCCTAAAGGAAAATAAGTATTCAAAGTACCATATCCATTTTTCAGATGAGGATGCTACAGCAAAGATTTGGTAAATCATCATGGAAACAAAGGCTATGTCATTCAGCCACTGGTCCAAAGCCCCATTTACTATCAGCCTCCTTCTTATAAGGTCACACTGGATGTCAACAGAGCAAGAGATGCTACACAGAGAAAACCGGACTGTTGTCTATGTTGGGGGAGCAAGAAGAACACTTCAGATTTAGATTTTGTTCTTTACTGTATATTTACTTATTCCCCTAATGCTTCATTTTAAAAATATTTACTCAACCTTTTTCTGTACCATGATTGGGATCGGACCTGGAGCATCAATAAGCAAAGGCACTCAAATAGTCTTTGTTTATGCTTTATTTATGTCTCTTCAAATATCATTTGGTCAATAAAGCATCCTTGACAAGCCACTCTTTCCATCAGAGCACCCTGGCAAAGTCCCATCCCTTTACTTCTCCTACTTTCCCCATTCTTTCATATGTTATGTTTTTATGTATTTTGTTCTCCCACCCCCTACACACACCTTAATTCAAGCTCAATGAAAGCACAGACCTTCTCCAGCTCGTTTATTTTTGTATGCCTAACTCCAAAAACTGTGCTTGGCCTACAGTGCAAGCTTTACAAGTGTCTGTTCATATCTTGGATGTGAGCAAGGAGGGAAAGAAGAGAAGAAATAAGTCCCTCTGGAGTCCTTAACAAAAATTCCCCCAGGCTTGAGCGAATGTCAAGGCGGGGGAATGAGAGTCAAGGATGCCCTCCCTGATGAGGCAAGGATCAATCCAGCAGGGCCGAGGAACTCTACCCTTGCAGGTGACCTTATGCTACCACTGTACTTTACAAACTGCAGCTGCATCCAGATTTAGAGAGAGCAATTCTCTTCTGCCAGACGCCTCCTAAGACTTAGTATCCCGAAGACGATGCTGAGGGCTGAAACTGCATGATAGACCCAGCTGGGATGTGATACTTAAACAAAATGTCTTTGTAAAACCCACTATATGCATCACTGAAATTACAACAGAAAGAGGATTTAAGCCTGGTCTTTCAGTTCAGGGAACTGCACAACTCTGCAATAGTTTGGTTATGCTCTAATTAGTTGTTAGCATACAGTGCAGGTGTTAAGTAATCTGCACATACTAGAAAGAAATCTGCAAGTTTCAGCCAGCATAAGGGGATTCTGGGGAAGACATCATCTTCTCGTCTTTAGAAGCTGTCCACCCTCCCGTGCCCACTGCAGGTGGGTGTTAATGTCAAATCCCAAAGGCCATGGTGATGAGGGGCTAGGTTGGTTTTAAGGATTTAGCGATGAGTTCCTTGTAAATGCAGTTAGTTTCCAAACTTAGAGGAACAGCCAAGCATTTCTAGGAAGAGCTGCCTTTGCATTTCTCAAGAGGAGCCCCAGGAGAGGAAGAACTTCTCCCAGATATCCCATTTTCTTCAAAACTGAGACCACAAGTCAGAGAGAACCATACAGGTGCTGACACTCTCCATACCACTGCTACCTCCGCTCCTCCCTGCCCTGCTGAGCATGCCACACCTGGAGTGCTGGCCACAGTGCCTCAGACACTGGCCATATACACCACCACATCAAAAGCACTGTACACTAAGGAGGAGCATAAGGATTGTCCCCATGCTGACACTTCAGCCATGGAGCTCTGGCCCATCTCTTCAACTATGATGTCCACGTCATCATCCCCCTTATGTCTGGTAAACAGTATTAGAAAAGCCAGAGTAGCAGACACTCAGAAGAGACTAATTTTACACAACATAATTCACCTTAAGTCATCAGTACTCTACCTGGAATTCATTAATTAGATGAGCTTGAAAATGACATGAAGCTGAATGAATGGAACCAAGAGCTGGCAAGTTTTAATGAAAAGATGAATCAGAAGAGTAAAATATGGTCCTTTGCTAGGGAAAGTGGTCTGGGGACTTGGGAGCTTGCCTGGCCTTCCCTCAATAGTCTGAGATGACAGAACAACACTGGGAACACAGACAGAGGCTCAGAGAGGAAGGCAGAAATCAGAAAAAGGATCACCTTCGACATAGCTTTTTCGCAAAAGCATAGTGTGCGTACCACAGCCCCTTTGGGCAGCCATCTTTCTACTCACAAAATGATCATAAAACCATTCACTTCTGAAGGTTGGATAATTTAAGAGGTGAGCCAAGATTAAGTAAAGTAGGCTTCTCAAGCACCTAGTAGAGAGCTTGGTGGATGGCAGGTTCTGAGTAAATGAGAGTGGCCTCCTGTTTGCTTTCCATAGGAATGATTATGTAAGAAAACTATGGTAATGGTATTAAGACCATGACAGAGTAAGCTCAGAGAAAGAAATCTGCACCATGAATAATGAAGACGAACTTTACATACTCAGCCCAAGAGATGCAGTGTAACTACTATAAAATCATCTTGCACTGGCTGTCATAGTGCCTGCCTGTAATCCCAGCACCTGGGAGACTGAACCTAGAGGATCATGAGTTTGGGGTAGCCTACGATACATAAACTCAAGAAAACAAATACAAAAATCATTTCTCTGCAGAAGGAAAACAGCTTAGAGATGGACAGATGGTACTGAATCCAGGTAACCACAGATCTGCCACAGCCCCTTTGGGCAGCCATCTTTCTACTCACAAAATGATCATAAAACCATTCTTTTCCGAAGGTTGGATAATTTAAGCTTGCTGGAGGTAGACAAATATTCCACTCCATCAGCAGATTTCTTTTTCTAATTTAAATTGATGACTTCCTGTTTGGTTCCAAGTGGGGTGGGGGCAGGGGAAATATGCGATGAGAGAGCGTCAAAGAATCTACTCCCCTATTTAAGGAAAAGCCAGCACAACTTAGCAACTTTGCAAGACCCACTCTCAAAATATAAAATAAAAATGCTGGGGCTGTAACTCATTTCAAAAAGTCTGAGCTCCGTCTCCAGTAACACACACACACACACACGCACGCACACACGCACACGCACGCACACACATACACACAGGTCTGGAGCCACTTCCTCAAGGCAGTGAGGTTCACTCCTTTGCATTGGTGGTACCCAAGCTCTTAAGGTCAACTTTCCTGTCTCAGAGGCACTCTCCAAGTGATACCATGGCAGGCACCAGGAAGGAATATCTCCAGCAGAGCTTCATTGAGTAACTCCTTTGTGCTTTTCATTGTATGTATTCCTCACAGCAACTCCATTAACAACTCAATAGTATCTATTAGTTTGACACTACTGTTATTCCCATTTCACAAATGAGGAACCTGAAGCAGCAAGAAGGTAGGAGGGCAAAGAAGATATTCAAATTCTAGAAACCATGCAGCCATTGCCAACATTGCAGAGCACTGGCCAAATGCCAGAAAACACATTTAGGGGTTGTGGAATTAATCCAGTGGGTTGTGACAAGCAATGTTTCAACAACAAAACAAAAAAAAAAAAGGAGAGAAAAGGAAATAGAAGATGGGGATAAAATGAAAGATACATCTGAATACATGGCATGTGGTTATGGATAAGTGCTATTTCATCAATTTATTGTAGTATGTGCATTGGTTTTCCTGTGTAGCATATAAAATGAAAGCATTACAGTAGTTTCTGAGGAAGGGCTATGCAGCCTAAGACTGTAGACAGGGTTTAAACCTGGATGTTCTGTCTCAAGAGCCCAAGCTCTTAATCTCTGAACTAGTACTGCCAAATAGAAATAAAAATTAAACCATATATGCAACTTAGTGTTTTCCAGCAGCCATGTTTAACAAGTTTAAAAGAAAGATTAAAATTATAAAAATTAATTTTAACATATCAAATTTCACTAACTATAGCAAAAACTACCTCAAAATGGAGATATTAATTCCAAAATGACAGCAATGAAAATTTAGGGTTGTTGGTACTGTGTTCTGGGAACCCTTTCACATTCCCAGCACATCTGAGTTCAGACATTCCCACTGTAAGTGTTCATAGCAACAGGGAGCTGGAGACCACCCTGGGGGGCGCCAGCTCTGAACCACATCCTCTTCAGCATTCCTTTGGGCCCTGGGCCCCAGATTTATGACAAAGGAAAATGTCTTGTCATACTGTCACATTTTATCTGCCCCCTTGACCATCCAGGAGCTTCCCTTATGTAATTTCCTCAATAATTTAACCCAAACCCAGAGCTCAGTACTATTTGTTTCTGTTTTCCTGGATTACCTGTAGATGCCACATGCTTACTAGGCTTTGAGGGTGAGAAAAGCAGCAGGAAGGGGGCCCTGCAGCCTAGGCAACTTGCAGCAGAGGAAGGACAAAGCCCCGAATAGAAGCTTAGCTGGCAAAGGCCTGGAGCATGCTGTTTGCAATGCTGCTTGCTCAACCTCAGCCCAGCACCAGCTTTTAATAGCACCTCTTCCCATTTGGATGCACAGAGGCACACTTGATCCTTCACACTCAGCCCTTATAGAAATCAGTTGGCCCCATTTCCATTTCTTTGCCAATATAAGCAAACTATGGGTTTACATAAAAAGACTGGTATCTGGAGAGTCATTAGTAGGTACAGTTATGGAGTGACTTGGGGGAGACCATTATATAATCAGATAAAAATCACACATAAATATGCTGGCACCATGGTTGGTACATCATGAAGCACTGGAAGGCCCAAGTGGCCATTTCCTGCAGCATCCTCCTGGCTGCTGTTGCTACACAGACTCATGAAAGATTACAGATTCCATGTCTAGCAACAGTCAGGCAAAGAGCCTGAAGCAGGTCTCCTCCGACCTCTGCTCGTCCCAGCATCTCCTGGCCCCCACTGCCGGAAGACTGAAGCAAAGGAGCTTGTCTGTCCTTCTGTTTGCTTTTCAAAGAGATCAGCAAACCCTCTTGCTGAATGGGGTGAGGATTCGCTGTGGCCAAAACAAGGTTAAGGTTGAAAGGAGAAACATCAGTCATTCTTGCCTGGGGAGGGAGGCATGGCTCCCTCAGACTCAGAAACGAAGACTGTGGGCTGCTTGTCCATGGCAGTGGAAAGGATCAGCAGGCCTGCATCATTCGCTGGCTTCCCAATTGGATGAGCAACTGCAGAGTGTCGAACACCTCAGAGGGGTCCCATGCACTTAGAGATACACTGCTCACACCCTTACATCTGGGATTTTGCGTACCAGCCAGCAAAATGGACTTGAGGGAATACAGCATTGCAGGAGCTGTGATAAAGGTAGAAAAGAAGTACAGTGGGACCTAGAGAAAGGAATTATTAATCAGTCAGAAATAAGCAACTGGTAGCTGAAGATCCTACAGCTCTTTACAGCTTCTGGGAGCATCAGTGAGCCTGCTGTTCAAGCCCTATAATGTTTACTAGGTCCAGTAGGACACACATCAGATCTCTGAGGAAACAAGTGCAGGCAGCCAGGTGCTCATTTATAAAATGGAGCAAGCTCATGATGCACAAAATGAGTTTTGGAGAAGTCATGGCCACGCACATTACAGTGCTCTGCCTCCTGTAGTTTTTGGCAAAGAAGCTGCCCTGACTCCACGTGTTGGGTCCACTTCACTCTCTGTCACTTGGCCATACTATCTCAGTCTCATCCCTTGCATCTTGGAACTCAGATCATACTGTTTTATTCTGAGATCCACAAAGACTGAGAGATTTCTACAGAGCCACCTAGATGGTGATTTTCCTTATTATGAAGAAGAAAATGAAAAGGAACAAGGCACTAATATCTGCTACAACATGGACAGACCTTGAAAACATCTTGCTAAGAGAAAGAAGCCAGGCACCAAATGCACATTCCCTTGACATGAAATGGCCAAAATAGGCAAATACCAAGGGGTCAAAAGCAAGTTACTGATTCCCAAGAAATAGGGAAAGAACAAAATGGGGACTGATTGCTTAGTGCATGTGGGGTTTTACCTGGGGGCAGTGTAAAAGTCCCAAAACGAGGTAGTAATTGCTGCACCGTAATGAAAGTCCTGGAAGGTCCTGAATTTTATGCTTTCTGAGTAAAATTAATTATGTTCTATGAATTTTGCTTCAAAAAGAAATTTAATAGTTTATGCCACCCTTGAAAACATTGACTTCAGTATGTTTGTAGCCCTCACAACTAGAAATTGTTGACTAAGATAGAACTTTGTTAAATAACTTACCCAGGGCCTACAACTCTTCAAGCCTGGGCCTGGACTTGATCTTGTGTCCTGCTGATTACCACTCTAGTGCCTTCTCCTTCACACCATGCCCTACCCCACATAGGAGAGAAGATTTTTGATTCCTTGAACATAGATCCAGCTGCTTCCCGAAACCTGCAGGAAATGTCCATCCAAGTGCATTTATTTTGGGTCCTGTCAGGGGAAACCAGGCTTTATTAAGAGGACATTAGTGGGCCTCTTTGCTTCCCTGCTTTTGTGAGAATTCTTAATGGCTTCAATGCACATATGTCATTTTTCAGCAAAATGTAATGTTTATGTCATTTCCAGGGAAAGAACATTTGCAGCTCTTGTAATGTATCACTTCTTGCTTCGCTCCACAGCACAGGCTGGACAAATCATGCAAGCATTCGTCACTACTTCTCCTGTCACCCACTGCCATGGGGCAGGGTTTAGCAGGTCACTCACAGAGGCAAAAAGGAGGGTGGGTGCCAGTCCAAAAAAAATGGAGGTGATGTGGCAGAAATTTCCTGAGGCAGTGTTTCATAGACTCTTGATTGAGAAGCAACCTTAAGACTTTAAAAAGACACAAAACTTTTGCATTTGAAACTCAAATATTTAATTTAGCTGTAAAGTTTTAATGATGTCATATTTATCTATAGCCAGGGAATCTTGCTGCTCAATGCTAATTTTTTTTAAAACAAAATTAGTTTAAAGGAACAAAACTGGGAATAAGAATGATAGGTAGGTGTTTATTTTCTGCTTTCAAGTTGCTTACAAGAACATAATGGCATGTGCATGAGAGAAAGACAGAGACAGACAGAGATATACAGAGAGACAGAGAGGTACTCAGTGTACATGCTATGTGTGTTATCTGTCTCACAGAGTGTATTATCATTCTCCTTTTACAGATAAGGAAACCAAGGCTGAAATGTTTCCATAATCTACACCAGGTTCCAACATCAAATCAGTGACAAAGGCAGCTCTGACCTCCGAGGCCCTGATCTAAATCACCATGATATAATAGAGTGAGTACAAAGTAAATATAGTGGAATCACATATTCAGTAGAAGATGTGTTTAACAGCAATTTATAATTTTAAGGAGAGCTCACACTCAAAAAGCTCTGTAGTACAGACACTGAGTACAATAGCACTTTTGAGATGAGAAAGAAAATAAGGGGTTCAGAAAATGGGCTCCCAAGGCCACATCAGAAAGCAAGCCCAGTCTGGGAACCAGAGCCCTGTGTAGGCCACTGGGAAAAGACAGACCTCAGCCTCTCCCCGTGAGTCAGCACCATTCGTAGACTGGGGGCGGGGGGTAGAGAGAACAAGACCACACCAGCAAGCAAGCCCAGTCTGGGAACCAGCACCATGCGTGGGCCACTGCTAACTGGAAACAAATAGACTCCAGCCCCTTCCAGAGCATGGGCTGGCAAGCAAGAAGTACCAATCCACCTCCCGGCCCCTGCTGCTGCCCTGTAAATGCCCAGCTTATCCAGAGAAACACAGGCTGTGATGAGAGCTATTGCAGTGAAATGCAATTGGATGCCTGTAGAGCTTTGGTGTTTCACTAACATTGCAGATCTAGGGCCAATGGTCTGATCATAGGTTCAGAGGATAGCAGTATACAGTCTGACATCTAGAGGGGATCTCCTTCTGTGGGTGATAGCCATTGTTGATTCCCTATGGGATTGTTTTGAAGTCCTATATCATTTCCATTGTTTTGTTGGGTTGGGTATTATTCTGGGTTTTTTGTTTGTTTGTTTGATTATGCTAAATCCAATGGCAAGAGCAGCTATTTAAAGATAGCAAGATATATTATGGTAACAATTTTGGATTTGCTATTGGCTTGTTGAAGACCTTTATTGCATTCATTGTTTTATTTTTACTGTGTCTATTCTATTCTGTTCTGTTTAATTTTTACTATGTCTAAAGTTATCTTCAGCTATTTTGAAGACATCAAGGGGCATTATGGTAACTATTGTTGATTTTGTAATGTTTTGAAGTCTTGTATCTCTTACACTGGTTTGTTTTGATTGGTTTTATTCTGTTTTATCCTCTTTAAAATAAAATATAAAATGAAAAAATTTAAAAAACATAAAATGGGCTCCCTAGACTGGAGGAGGGGTGGAGTGGAAGGTTCTGTTTTAATAAGAAGCAAGAAAAAGAGGAGGACTAGGAACAAGGGACTAGGGACACTACAGAGGAAAAGGCAGGACCACTGGTACATAGCTAACTGGGCTGAGTTATGAATTCTGCTTTCTCAGTTCCTGGTATAGAATTCAATCAGAATTATATATCACAGAGATACTTGCTTTGGGGCCCCTGCTCATGGGCCACTGCTGTTGCTGCTGCTGCTGCTGCTGCTGCTGATGATGATGATGATGATGAAAATGACAACAGCATCAGCTATGATTCACTGAACATTTATAGCTGAGCTACAGAAGTGACCTGAGCACTTAGGGTAAACATCTGTTTTGATTACCTCCTCTGGTCACTAACCCCAGCTCACCTTTTGGTGATCATATACACAGTTTCAGGCCACATACTTTTCCCAAAGCTGAATATATCCCAGCCCCTAGAGTGAATCATGGACCTGCTCCAAGCCAGCTGGAGTATCGTATCACATGGCCCAGTACTAGCCTCTATACTGATTTAATGGCAGACTCCATGGCCAGTTGAAGCCCATGATGTGACTTTTCTCCTAAACAAAAAGAGGTGTTAAAACTACTACAGATGCTTTGTTAGAGACAGAAAGTTCTAATAACATTATTTAAGTCCTGAATCCAGCCATAGATCTGGGCTTTGGGATTTTTCTGAGCAATAAATTCCTTCTTTCTGATGTTGGTTTGGGTTTGGTGTCCGGTCACCTGAATCAATACAGGCAATTAAGTTAGTCCTCACAAAAACACCATAAGATGTTACCTATGTACAAGTATTTTATCCCCCCCCCCATCTTTTTAGTTAAAGAACTGAGGCACAGAGGGGTAAAGTTACCTGCCTGGCTAGTAGGGTCAGCACCTGAATCCAGGTAATGAGGCTCTAGGACCAACACTCCCAAACATTCCCCGAGATAGCTGAATTCTAGCTTGACTATTCTGAAATAGGAGGACTCTCTACAAACCCAAAATAAGTCTTTTTGCTCAAAATAGTTCTGAAAGCTTAAAATACCTTAAAGGGTGCAGATTTCCTCCTGCTCCCATAGGTTTGCAATGATCCTTTTGGGCTTCAGTTCTCTCCCTGAAAGGAATCATTTAAGCAATAAAAATGTCTTTTCCCCAAGTCATCCTTCAACTGCTGATACTTCACTTTTCCAAAAATTATAGATAAAAATAACAATGCACAGAAGCAAAGCCAAGATGGCTATAAAAGTGGACAGGAGAAAGGGTCTAAGGAGAGCCTGACCACGTGTTTTCTGCACTGCACACAGGAAGTTTTCATCAACACCTTATGGTCATTACAGAAGTCTGCTTCACAATTTTAGCACGCTTTTGCCTGCCATACAAATTCTTGGGCTGGTGGCATGGTGAGGCACAGCTGCTACATTCTGAATGCTTTGTAAATTAAAAAAATAAAATAAATACTGGCAAGGACAGTTTGACATGCATACCTCATCTGGGCAATCTTCTCTCTTTGTTCAGTTTCCTAGCAATTTGCCAGTGGCTCAGGAACTCCTCAATAAAGGAACAAGCAGCAGCAATCTTGAAATGGAGCAAAAGCAAGGAGATGATGCCAGACTAGGAGAACTAAAAGATCTCCTGGAATTCCCAAGGAGCATGGAAGGCATACTTCAGCCAAAAAGTACTACATGGCTTTATCAGCTCAATGGAGAGAAAAATGGAACTGGGAGTTCTAATTCAAACTGCCACTAACTTTGAATCTCGAGTTGTCCATGATAAAATGACCTGATAATATTGTATGCTTTGGGCTAGATTCAATTAAATAGTAAAGAAAGTACATAACATAAAAAATTAAAAATACACTTCTGAATCAGAAAGCAATTTCATACAACATCTTTTTTATTTACTATAGAGGCAAATTTGAACAAATTATTCAGCTCCACAAACCTTATTTTTTATCAGTAAAATGAAGAAATATCGCTTAATTTGGGGGACTTTTGCAAGGGTTAAATGGGATGAAATATACTTAATACAGTTTCTTGCCCAACACTGAAAGAAAACCATTAACCAAAAACGATTAACCATCATTATTTTACCCGTATTATTAATAAAGTTTAAATGTCTATATACATCAAGAACAATGCCCCTCACCAAAAAAGCCTTATCAACAAGTTACCTAGTAAATCCTGGCCCTATAAAGATTTGGCCAAGAGTAGGAATTGTTTGCCTTTACCACCAGCCGTATCAAGATGCAAGGTGGGAGGACATCGGAATCCTCTCTGGCGCATGTTGACAGCACCAAGACTCAGCCTGGCCTCTGTTTCTGCAACGTGGATGTCTGGTCCTGACAGATGGGCAAGTCCGACTGAAACTCCAGCCATGCTGTCGAGCCTTACCACTTTCTCTCACAGTCCTTCACCAACTGCTGCAGAGCCATTCTTGCAGGAAAAAAACCCACACTTCATTACGTATTAAGTCATGACTGTCATCTCTCAGAAGCCCCACACTATCACACAGACACTGGCCAGATGATTAGGAGAAAGCATGTTCTAGAGCCTTACAGGAATTTTAGAAAACCTCGGGACTGAATGGCATCTGCTTGGCCAGAAATCTTTGCTTTGACCTAACAGTGGGACACTCCCAGGGTAGGCAGCAGGGCGTGGTTTGAAGCCCTACCAGACAAGCCAGGCAAATTAAATAATTTTAACTGCAGTGACAGTGACTCCTTTCTATCTTGCTGTTTTGTCTTCGGGTGGCTTAACTTCCAAAGAAGACTGTATCTGGTTGTATCTCTCAAATATCTGGTGGAGCCATGATCTGTGTCTACTCTATGAAATTTAACATTTAATTATACCATTGTTTACATTTAAAAAAAATAGCAAAAAACACACTGCCATGAATGCCCTTCGAAATGACTTCTCTTCACTTTCAACACACTCATCCCACCATTCTTGCCTCTTTCTGAAACAGTTCTGGAAAGTCCTCTTTCATGAGTACTTTCAGTCATGTTGTCATGGCTAAATGACAGTCATGACATCCTGAATCAATTCAAAAAAACAGCAATTTCTGTCAAATAAAAGCATTATGGCATATCCTCACCTACCTCATTCACTAGATCTCACACCATGAGACTTCTGGCTGGCTCCTCCTCAAAATCAAAATAACTCCAAAAGTCAAATATTTTGAATTGATGAAGGAAATCAAGGAACTTATGACAGCACAAATAATGACACTCATGAAAGACAACTTCTAGAACTGCTTCAGAAACAGACAAGAATGATGATAAGTCTGTACAAATGAGGGGGAGGGATTTTAAGGGGAATTAATGGCAATGTATCTTTTACCATAATAAAATTTTAATTGAAATATTCACTGTATTTTTTGTTACACTTATATACCATCTAGCAGTTGTTTTATCGATGAATTTCAAGGTGCCATGGAAAGAACATGAGACCTGGGCACTGGGTTCCAGCCCTGTTCTGAGATCCTCCCCTTCGTGTTGCTCACATGGCCATGGGTAGGGACAACAGCCACAACCGTGTCACACATGGACGTTCCTTCTTCAAGAAACTTGCCACTCTGCTAGGAGGAGAGCAATTGGCTGGCAGTCTACAGGGGCAGCACCTTCAAGTCCACTTGAACTCTGACCTCAGGCTATGCTTTCTCCCAACCTCTGAACTTGGCATGAGTACAGAAACCCAGTCATTCTGCTCAACATGGACTCTTCTGATGGAGACTCTGCTCTGGCAGTTCAGTCTCTGCGGATGTCACTGTGGCATGAGGCTGCCAATCACCAAATGCCGCTCCTTCTCTTTCTCCCATGGGTGCCCCTGGATCTGACTCTGACCTGACAGCTTTCCCTGATCCATCCATTTCCCCTCCTTTTTCATGAGTTACCAACCACTTGGGATGCTGAGTAACATCTGTGGTGTCTCCTAAAACACAACAGATACCTCTGAACTCTTCCTTATCTGCTTAATTTTCAGTTAAAACTGGCTTCATCATCATCATGATGGGGAGGAAGACAGAAGGAGACCAACAGTTTTGTAAGACAGGGTTTTGAGATATAAATGGAGAGTGTCCCTCCCACAATCCTTCACACCCTCTGAGCATATGGCTGCCACCATCCTCCACTCCCAGGTGTTTTGTGTATCAGGATGGCAGCAGGACAAGAGAGCAGAGACATGTTCTGAGTTTCTATGGCACACTCTGAATCCTAGGAGCCAAATGTCTAACCCCTGATATGACCCCCTGCCCAAAAGAAAGCAGAGTTAGGAGAGAAATTGCTGTAACTAGAGATCTTCTAAGGTCAGCTGGACTGAGAAAAGATAAATGAGTAGAGGAATCAGGATAGAGGATGTCACAGAGCCTGGTACTTTGAAAGATCTGGACCTGGGAAAGCTACCTGAAGGTGATCACAGAGGGATCATCAAGCTTCCTGAGAAAACGCTGGGCTTGGAGCCCCTTAGAGCCTGACAGAGTCAAATCAGCACACATCAGCTTCCCAGACTCTATCTAGGCGAGCCCCCAGATGACCAGTGCCATGGTGGTATGTAGAGAAAAGGAACCTGTCCTAACTGAAGACAGTAGAGGGCAGAGTGTGACAACTATTTCTATATTTCTACAGATAACCCAATGTGAGCCAAGACTGGGGGTTATTCTTTCAGTCAGAACCTAGTGATTCCTCACAATTCCTTGAGCAGGATGCAATGTCATCTCCATTTTACACACAAAACAACTGAGGTACAAAGAAGTTTGGTAATTAGTCCAAACTCACTTTGCTCAGCTGGAAGGTTGAAGTTACATCAGGTCACTTGACATTCTATCAGGTCTTCACATGAAAGTCCTTGAGGACAAGTCTTAGCCTCTTCTGCCTCCCTGCTCCTCCATGTAACACTTAGTCTAGTTCTAGAAAAGCCTCTGTAAATATGTTGTGCTTTGACCAACTGGTTTAGGTATTTTTACCAACTAAAGGGTAAACAATGCTGCTTGAGATGGGTGTCTCCATTTTTTCTCAGCACCAAGGAAAGCTCCAGCACAGCTGCATAGAAGGACGTGGGAGGCAGTCAGTGAGTGTACATCCACAGGAGAGATCATATTTCAGTCTTTTCATTTCATTTGACAGGAGAAATACTGATTAAAATCAGCAGAACATGTTGCAAAAGGGTAACTGGGTTGTTCATTTCTTCTCTGTGCAGAGGCAGCTACAACTGTACTTCAGGAGATAACTCTTCATGCATAAAATTACTAATAGACACCATCTAGCTGATGAATGTCTGCTCCTTAATAATTTATATCACTTGATCTATTTTCAAAGGTTAGTCTTACATTAAAATTACAATTCTGAATAGGTCAGCCTGTTATTTAAGGATAAATTATCTCACCCCTTCATGTTAGTGTTGTGTTTGGATAATCATGAGGTTTTTATTTCTAGGCCTCAATGAAACCATGAAAGAAATTGCTTGCTTGACCTAGCCTCGAACACCCCAGATCTTATTCTCTGATTCATCTTGACTCGCTGTTGACTACCAATCTTCATATTTCAAAACACCTCATTCTCATTCTTGTCTTCATACTTTTTCACATTTCTTTCACCTCTTTGATTATCTCCCTCTATCCCTCCTTCATGCCACCTTTCCAATCATAGAACATTTTGGAAACATCTCCCTCTGAATATGGCAGACTCCACCCCCTGTTCATGTCAGTCCCTCCTGTTGCTAAAGAGGTAACAGCTTTGAAAGATATCTAATACCTATTCTAGCTTCTCCTAAGCTGTGACTCATTTAACACAAAAGGGTGAGAAAGTAGAAGGAGGGCCAAGGAGAAGCTAATCTAAGCTCCCTAAGATTTAGTCAAGTCACTGCATCACTTCTGGTTCCAATTTTCTTATTGTCCCATGTGATGGAAAGAGCACAAGCTCTAAAGTCAGAAGCCCTAGATTCAAATCCAACACTCCTTTATGACTTAGCAGTCCCTTCTTCTATCAAATAAGAGTGACAATATCTTACTTAGAAATTTGGGGGTAATAACTTTTTAAATAGAAAAACTATCTCACATAAATACAAACATGAGAAATGTTAGCTGAAACTTGGTTAAATAAATCATGGATGAGTGGATGGCCAAAATGTAGCACACAAATGTCACTATCAGGAAAATCATTTTTAATGAGAAACTGGGTTAGTCAAGAAGACTACAAATGGTAGCCTGAGAGAGCTGATGTTTCAGTTGTGACTAAACTGATCTTACTAACCAGTTATGTGACCTTTGTCAAGTTGTTTAATACCTTATCTGTAAACGTGAGAAGTACTGCAAAATTCCTCAGGCTTGAGGACATTCAAATGATAAAATATCTGGAAACGATCTAACACTTGGCCCATCACAGGTTGTACACCTTTTATCAATGGAAGGTACTATTGCTCAGATGAATAGAAGTAAAATAAATAAATGGCCTCACCAGTACCTGTCTCACAGGAAAATTGTAAAGGTATATTGAAAAATAAGGCTTTATAACCAAAAGGTATATAAACATTTAAGGGATTGTTATTACTATTCCCACTAGGAAAAACAGTGAGAAGCTGAAGAAGACTTTTGGAAAAAGCGCAGACCTTGTACAGGTCTTTCTCCAGTTGGTACGTGTATGTGTTCACAATGCTTGAGAAAAGTATGGGCTTGGTTTGTTTAATTAAAGGATAATTTCTGTTGTTGCCCTGAATGTACAAGGTCATAAAATATGGATGTTTTAAAAAGAGGCTGAAGTAATGTGCAGGGAATTTAATTGATACTCTACAGCTCTTGATTGTAAATATGCTCAGGAGGTAGATAAGTTCACACTGTTTTATGGCACAAAAGCCTTTTATTGGTAATTTCACGTAATTGTGAAATTGAAAGAGTCACTGGGCTTAAGTTTTCTGTGTTTCCAGCAGGGAGTATTGCTGCTTTCTGACCTTGAGAAGGACCGCTGGGAACTGCTAGCCTTGATCTTCCATTTTTGAGGAGCAAAGAATTTTCTCTGAAGGGGCCAAGAGTAGCAACAACTAAAGCTCTTCTGAAGGAAATATCTCCCACTCCCACAGTTTCAGGAATATCCATTACCCATAAACCTGTGTTTCTTGAGGTTCTTTCATGACTAGTATGAGAAAACTCCTCTAAAGCTGCATTGGGAAAGAGGTGATCTCTCCGTGGCCAGACTACACTAAGCGATGGGAACTGACATATAGAAAGCTCTAAAGAGCCAAAGCAATGATCTCCTGGTGCTTGTAGATAAGCTATGCACTGTGGCTGCTCACTGTTCACTATTGACTGCACCTTCTACCTCATTTTCTGTGCATCTGCACCATTGTTTCTCAGAAGACTGGCTTCTGTACTCTTCCATGTACAGGACAGAAGACATTGGCACTCAAATTCCCAGACTTCTAGCTCAACCAACTAGTAGAGTATTAGACACCCATGTGAAGACAACTGGGCCACATCATTACATGGCTGCCAGGACCTTGTGAGCAGTCTTCAGAGAAAGTTCACAAGTCAAGTAGATATCCTAAAAGGTATCTCATGCACTAAGGTAGAAAAGATCTGAGGATAAGTTTTGAATTCCTGGAGATGAGACCAAAACATTGACTAACAACATTAACAAATACAGACAGAACTAACCCATGGCTTACTTACTTCTCAGCCTTCTTGGACCCAAGAGATATAGTATGCATCACTTCTAATTCAAAAACAGTCTCCAACATGTACTGAAAAGAGACAGGAAGGCATGGGATGGCATTCTTCCTTAAATTATCTTCAATTCATGGCTCAGTTTAGCATCTTTCCAATTCAAATAGGACAAGCAAGCTGAGACCCATAGAACACATACTAGAGGAGAGTTGGAAGCACTCAAGTGAGGTCAGCTTGTTATTTCTACTTGGTTCCAAAGACACAAAAAGAATATGAGACTTCAGTATGACTGAAATTATATCCATAAACACAAAGTAAGTTAGGTTAAATACCAATGGAGGATTTTCATAATGCTCCCTTCTTGCAAGGGCCATTATTCTCATAGTATTTCCTCCTAACTCATTTGTCTAACAAAGCAGGACCATGTTTTCCCATGTTACTAAAGCCGTGTATCAGAAGGATACAGTAGTTTCCCAAAGTCAACTGACCAAGCTGAGTCAATACTCAAATTCGTAACTTCTCACACAGAGTACAGTTACATCTTAGCCACGTTACTTCGCATCCCCATAAACAACTATTATGTATTTTTCCATTCATCCTTCCAGACCTGCTTGCAATTTTCCCCATCTTGCTCTGTGCCCTGAGAGAATGACTTTATCAAATGAACTAACAGAATCTTTTGTCCTCTAGTCTCCAGTAAATTGAATCAATGAAAGGCATTAGCAGGAAACCAGAGAGTGAGGTCAGAGTATTTTCTGGACCCCTTTCTGCAGGATCTATCAAAGGCCACAGTTTCTACTTTCTCCAAGTTCTGGTAATTCCTTTCTCCCCTTGGCCTTCCAGGACTGTGTCTGGTAACATCTCGGACCTATTACTAACCCTGACATTCTCACCCATCTCTCATGGATTTTCTTCACCCTTCCCTCTATTAAATTCAGCTGCATTACTCTGGGAGAATATCCTATCCCTTTACTGCCAAAATTACAACTGATCAGCAAACTAACAGTATGCCTTAACTTATGCATAATTATTATGCAACTGAGACATACATGAATATCATTTTAATAGTCTAAATGATACCCTTTGTGAAGGATATGCACTACTTGGTAATCTTCTACTTGCAAGTCACTACATACAAATATTCTTTAGTGTTGGTCCAAGGTAAACGTATTCATCCATGCATGTTCGGGCATCTCTATTTATGCCACAGGAACCATCCTTTGCTGGTCTGAGTGTTAAATGTGCAGGCTGAATGGATAAAAAACACTATGATGGTTCTTATCCTTTACATTGGGATTATCTCTACTCCTCCACATAGGAAGCTCAAGAGAGGACTTGAATGTTTCTACGAACATGTGATGAGAAGACGAAGACTGGAAGACAGAGAAGGGTCACAAAGAAAAAGAGAAGAGAGTTTGTTGAATTGTATACAGAACTATAAAACTGCATAACCACAGTGGCATCTTAGTCCATATTGCCTGTGTCTAGATGAAATCACACCTGCATGTTAGTTAGCTTCATGGATTCTGAAACATTTTTATGCTAGATAAGACTAAATGCAGAGAGAGCCCCAGTGTATTTCAAAGTCAAGTCTTTTAAAATGAGAGTAGAAAACAACTTTTAAATGGGTCTCCACATTCCTCTTCTCTTCACCCAGGAACACATACCTAAGTCGACATTCACCATGCCGATTACTCTGTACTGCTATTTTGGTGTTTACTGATCCCTGTAAGCCAACTGTGAGACAAATACTAGCAATCATCAAGCCCCAGATGACAAGTTTACTCAATCAGAACGACTTTCCTATGTCTCCTGAGTGCCCCAGGATATTGCGCATTGCCATTCGGGAAAGGTTTTTGTATCGAAAGGAAAGCCTGAGGGCCTTTGGAAAGTGCAAGAACATCACAGAGAGAAATGGGAAAGGTGGAGGGTGGAAGGATGATGTCATCTGTCTGTCTTGCGCTTGGCTTCCTTTTCTGTGTCCCAACCTCTCTACAAAGCTGCTACTTTCGCCTAGCAACCAACAAGCACAGTGGATCCCCTCATTCTAGCTAAAATCAGCTCTAATGCAGGCATTTCAACCCAAGTTATGCTTCCCTTGCCAGGAAATATTTAACAAGAGAAGAAAGCCAATTCCAAATTATTCTCCAAGGAGGGGACAGCAAGGAACGCACATTCTCTTCCTTCATATCAACAAGTCACAAACCTGGGATGGAATAAAAGATGCTACCAGACCTTCTTGCCACTCAGCACCTTAGTTTTTGCTCGGCAGCTAAAAACACTCAAAAATAGCTCTTCAGACTCTGTTTTAAGTCCCTACAAGGGATTCAGAATGCCACTGACAGTAAAATATTTGGTCCTCCAGAAAGAAAAGAAGAAAGCAAAGCGAATTTTTTTTCTGCTGCAGTAAAATGTCTTATTTTATTCTCATGGTACAGGACATAGCAGGCACCACCCTCAGCACTCACTGTCAGCCCTGTGGAAATTAAGGGTAAATCATACCACAGGCTAGTTGCCTAGGCCATACTTTAAACCCCCCAAATCTGAGGATCTCACTTCAACTAATATCAAGATATATTTTTTTGGAGCTCTACAGCTGGAACTTGCAGAAAATAAGATAAAAATTGATCCTTTTACCCTTAACAAATTTACAATCAATCTAGCACTTAATTTTATTTTCATGGATTTATTTGTTTTCCTACATTAAAAGATTGGAAGTGAGCTATAAAAATGCCAGTGCAATAAGTGGAGTAAAATGAAACAGAATAAATTGTTAAATGAATCAGGCAAGAAATAAAATAAGAACAAGCAACATAAGGTAAGGCTAGGGATAGAGCTAGACCCAAATGCAGGCTGTAAAGTCCTGTGCACTTGCCAGGTATGATCTTCAGTTTGACTCTGGCAGTCCAGAAGTCAGGATATCATCTAGCGGAGGACAGAAGCCAGGTCTCTAAATAAGAACAAAGATGAACAATGTGAGCTCTTGAGCCAGATCACCTGGGCTCCAGATCCCAGCACCCAGTTATGTTATGTAAGAGAAATCACTGAGTTATTCTAAATCACCTATTCCTTCCACACAAAATGAAAACAATAGTGGCTACTCTGTGGGGTTACTTGAGGAATAAAAGGATATATGGCTGTAGGAAGGTAAAGCACCCAGTACACAACAAGCGCTGTGTAAGCACTGTCTAGCATAACTGAATATCACAAATGTTATAACAGAAGTGCATACTAGACTGACTTGTGCTGGCCATGGGGAGGGACACAGATCACAGAACACTTTTCAGAGGAGGCAGTAACAAAAAATGAACTGGACTAGAAATGAATTTTGGCTACTAGGTAGAAGGAGGAAAAAAAGAGGAAATATTCTGAGCAGAAAAAACAGTATAAACATTAAAACAGGAAACCGTAGCAGGTACCTAAGGAGCAGTAAAGATTTGCAGACTCAGAACGAAAGCATTATTTGTCATGACTCTATCAGAAAACTTATAGTTAACAAATGACAGGAACCCAAGGTAGACAGGCCAGTTCTGTCACCTCATAGAACTAAGGAGCTCATGGGTAGCTTCAGGCACAACTGGATCCAGTACCACAAACAATATATTATTAGAATGCAATTTCTGTCCTTTTCTCAGTTTTACCTTCCCCCCTGCTGAACTCTTTTTCAGACAAGCTCTCCCCTTGGAATACCACCCACAAGTCTCAGGTTTTCATTTCCCCAACCTCAGGGTAATAAAAAAGTCCATTTAATAATCAATGAAGAGATACTTGAAGAAATTTTGGAAGATGTTTCTGTTCTTTTGGAATGAGGTATGATTGTACTGAAGCTATGTAACTAGGCCCAAAGAAATGAGTAAAAATGATTTTTCTGTATTCCATTGGGATTTTTCAGAGGCTGCTAACCATACTCTTGTCCCTCGTCATAAGGATTACTATAATAGATTTCCACTGCTGTGACAAAATATCTGAAAAAAAATCAGCACAAAAGGAAGAAAGGATTTGGCTTATGGGTTCAGTCTATGGTCACTTGGCTATGCTGCTTTGAGCGTGAGGTGAGGCCAAACATCATGGTGCAGAGTGTGTGGTGGAACAACGATGCTCACACTATGGAAGCCAGGAAGCAGAGAGAGGAGAGGAAAGGGCTTGAATCAAATTCTCCCCTTCACGGTCATGCTTCCAATGACCTACTTCCTCTAGGAAGGCCCTGCCTCCCAAAGTTTCCATTGCCTCCCAATAGTCCATTAAGTTATAAATCTACAGCTGGAGATGTGGCTCAGTAACACCAAGAAAAGATAAATCTGTAAGTGGATTAATCTGTTCATGAGTTCAAGGCCCTCATAATTCAACCACCTCCCAAAGGGACAAAACCTTCAACACATGAGCTTTGGGCTACATCTAAGACCCAAACAGTAATAATCATCATCCTTCCACTTCAAGACAAGACCCCATCAACCTAGGTCATGGATAAGCAGACCTCCCAATTGAATAGACCTCCTTCATCTATTCTCTTTTAGATTAGCCTCATGATTTTCTTTAGTCTAGAGAAAAAGATATGATCAATACCACATATAACCAAAATATGGGTTTCTAATTGTCCCAAGAAAATCTCACAGATTTTCCTGAACTCCCTCAAGCTACGTCTTCCAGAAAAAAAAGAATCAAGCCTTCTTCAACACCTTCTTCCCTCCCACAGACCAGAATCTTCTGTTTCCCACTGGTCAGACACTAGTACTACATAGTTTAATCACAAAATGCAGAGTAAGAAATGGCCCTTTAAACCCTGTGATCCAATGGATTTGTACAAATCTCTAGGAGCTTATTGTCCCAACCTGGGTTTAACTGAAAATTTTACCTTGAAACTGTGACCTATAGGCAGGCTTGGTTTTTCAGTGCTACTCACAAGTAAATGAGTCACTTTTGAGTGAGCCTTTTTGTAATTTATAAAGGAGGTTAATTTTAAGTATTATATAGCTTTGCTCAAAAAACAGACTCAGGGTTCTTGTAAACGTGAACTGGTATGAACGTGGGTTAAACACATACCTGAATTGGGTACAGCTAGGTTGGTAGCATGGACATTGTCAACACTTCCTGTGCAGCAGAGAGGATCTTTACCAAATTATAAAGTAGGCAGTGCGATTTTTGCTTGCTGAGTACCTGAATTCTCTAGCTTAGCCAGCACTCCCTCCCTCACCTTTGCTGCTCCCTGCTGACAATTAAGAAACCTCCCATATGTCACCTTCTTGGCATCCCCCAACCCACACTCATCACCTTAGTGCCATGCTCCAGGCAGCGAGCAGAAGGATTATAGATTGATTAATTCATTCACACCATTGCTTTAATTCCTGATAGAAGCTTGCTTGTAAACTTTCTAAAAGGCACTTGAAAGTTAAAAAGAGTATTCCATTAAGTATCAGTCCATACCAAATTAAGTTCATGAAATTTTGATGTGCTTTTCATTTCCTTCTGAGCCATTTTTTTTTTCTGTTTCTATTAACAAAGTCCTGCATAGCTCTCCAACATGGCCACATGGATATAGCTTTGTGCTCTTAGACAAAAACCACTTGAGAAAACCTGATTCATACCTCTCCTCATCCAGTCAGCCTGCGCCCTCCTACTGTAAAACAAAGGGAGATCCTCCTACGATGCCATCCTCTGTGCCTACTCTTGAGATATCTAGTGGCAAAAACAAGCCCATGAACAGAGATTGCAAGCAATGAAGAGAGAACACTGGAGAGTAAGTCTGGGAACAGTTCATCTTCCTGAATACCAGTCCCTCAGAACTCTTGCATGTACTTTAAATGTAAAGGCAAATTGCTACCCTTTGAAAAAGAGATGGTCTGACAGGAATCAGGAAATCAATGAAGATGTCCAAACTCAAACAGCACAGGAAGAATTGGGACTCTGAAACCTTCCTAACCAGAGAAATCCAGGTGCATGGCCTCTCCCAGTACACTACAGGACCAGAAACCAGCACAGGAAGAATATGAGACTCCTGTCACCTGCCCTTTCCCTCCATTTTCTTTTTCTTTTTCTTTTGTTTTCTTCTTTCTTTCTTTCTTCTTCTTCTTTCTTCCTTCTTTCTTCTACTTCTTCTTTTGTTGTTGTTCATCTACCTTTTTTCTTTCTTTTTTCTTTTTTCCTCTCTTTTTAAATAGTTGAGGAGAACTCGAGGAACAGCAAAGGAATCCTATCCCCTAAACTCAGAGACCACGTTCAGATAATCCCTCAAATATACCTTCATTCTTCCCTTTCTACCCACTTTTCTAGTTTCCCAAACCTTGCATAACCATCGTTTGTCCTGCAGCCTTGTTTCTACTTCCTTCCCAGTTATCTTTGTTTTATATACTATCCCCCTTAAATTTCCCCACCACAGGGTGGAACCACTCCACCAAAAGGGAACACTCTGAATACAAACTCCTGATTTATTACCAGTCCTCTTCTATAACTTTGCTCCTATAGTTACCACAGCTTGATAGTTTCTAAATTGTGCTTGATGCTATTGTTGTTGCCAATTTTACCACATTAGCTTGGATGTCATATCTGTTGTAATCAGTTGTTGTCCCTTCTCTAACAATACTTAGAAGCTCTGGAGTAATAACCTCACCACAGCCCTACACCAAAAGACCAGGAACTGAGCTAAATAGACACCAATATCTTGCTCTTAACTAATTAAGAAGGCAAGACCTTGAGATCTTACCACTCTACTGACACAAAGAGATAGATCAACTAAAAAAGTCAGCAAAGAAATAACAGAGCTAAATCAAATATGTGAACAAATGCACTTAAGAGATGTTTACAGAGTGTTCTACCCAACATCAGAATACATATTCTTCTCAGATTCCACAGGAAGTTCTCTAAAATAGACCATATACTATTCCATAGAACATGTTTAAGTAAATGTAAAGGAATTAAAATTATTCCATGACTATTATCTGATCATAGTGCAATAAAATTGGAAATTAGTGGCAAAAGAAACCACAAAAACTCCATAAACACATGGAAATTAAATAACATCCTCCTAAATAACCAATGGGTCACAGATGAAATTAAAAAAGAAATTAAACAATATCTACAGTCAAATGAAAATGTAAATACACCTTATCAGAACCTGTAGAATGCAATGAAAGTAGTCCTAAGTGAGAAATTTTTTAAATCTTATTTAAAGAGAAAAACAAAACAAAACAAAACAGAAAAGAGGGTAGCAACAATACAGAATTCCAAGGAAAAAAAAGAGCAAAAAAACACTAAGAAATCATTACTTGATAAATTACAAACTGTCTTCTTGGAAATAGTTGTTCAAGTTACAGAATTAAAACATACAAAGTACACATTCAAACAATGAGACTGTTAACAGTTCTGTTCCATGATCTAACAAAAACAGTAATATGGTCATTCATCTTACACACTTAACCATACATGCAATTATAATCCTTTAGAGCACTTTCTTTTCCTCTCTTTTTTACAATAGCAATTACACATTTTAGGTTTTATTACTCCTACAGTTCTTATTACTTTTTACACTAGAGACACAATGTGATATTAATAAATATGATTTTTATTTATTTCACTAATGAAGATAGTCTCAAGTTGTCTGCATTTAACTACAAAGGCCTCAAGATCATTCTTTTTTATATAAGTGGGAAATTTTTAGCAGTCAATTCTTACAATAGGAAAACAGAATAAACACAAATAAACAATGCTGCACCTCAAGCTTCCAGAAAAAGAAGGGCAAGTCAAACCCAATGCTCACACAAGGGAGGAAATTATACAGATCAAAACAGAAACTAATACAATAGAAACTAAGAAAACAAACCAAAGAATTAATGAATTAAAGAGTTGGTTCTCTGAAAGAATAAGTGAAATTGAAAAACCCCTAGCCAACCTTATCAAGAAAAGAAAAGAAACAACTCAAATTCATGCAATGAGGAATGAAAAGGGTGAAATCACTACACATCCTGTGGAAATTCAGAAGATCATCAATACCTAATTTGAAAATCTTTACTTGCATAGCATGGAAAACACAGAATAAATGGACCAATTCCTAAAAATGTATAAATTTTCAAAGCTAAATAAAGAAGATACAAAAATACTGAATTATTCATGTCAATTAATGAAACTGAAAACATAATTAAAAACTTACTAACAAAGAAAACCTCAGATCAGGATGAATTAATGGCTGAATTCTACAAGAAATTTAGAACAGATTTAATGCCAATATTCCTCAAACTCTTTAATGATATTGAAAAGGAAGCAATTTTTCCTAACTGATTCCTGGAAGCAAGTATTACCCTGATATCAAAACCAGAGAAAGAACCAATCAAAAAAGAGAACTACAGGTAAACCTCCCTAATGAACATAGATGTAAAAATCCTCAACAAGATACTAACAAACAGAATGCAGGAGATATTAAGAAGAATATACACCATGACCAAGCGCAATTGATCCCAGGAATGCAGGGATGGTTCAACACAGGCAAATCAATAAACATAATACACTGTATCAACAGATCCAAAATCACGAAAATCACATGATCACATTACTAGATATAGAAAAAGTTTTTGATAAAGTTCAACACTTTTTCATGATTAAAAAACCTTACAGAAAATCAGAATAGATGGTCTTTACCTCAATATGATAAAAACCACCTATGACAAATCAACAGCCAACATCATACCAAACTGACAAAAACTGAAAGCTTTCACTCTAAAATCAGGAATGAGATAAGGATGTCCACTATCACCACTGCTATTCAATATTGTTCTGGAAACATTAGCCAGAGCAATTAGACAAAAGAGAGATAAAAGGAATAAGGGTATGAAAGGAAAAAATTAAAACATCATTATTTTCAGGTGATATAATACTCTAAACAGAAGACCCCCAAAATCCTAGATTTATAGAATAACTAAATTTAGTAGTTTAGTTGGATACAAAGTCAACACTAAACAATCAATAACATTCCTGTACACAAACAATAAACTCACTAGGAGAGAAATTAGGAAGACCACACCCTTAACAATAGCATCCAAAAAATGAAACACTTAGGAATCAATCTAACAAAGAAAGATCTTTATACCAAAAACTACAGTACTCTGAAAAAGGAGACTGAAAAGTATGGAAAGACAGCCCTTGCTTGTGCATAGGAAGAGCCAACATAGTAAAAATGGCCACATTCCCAAAACTGTTATTTAGATTTAATGCAATCCTGATCAAAATACCATTAGCATACCTTGCAGAACTAGAGAAAAGATTCCTAAAATTTATTGGGAAACAAAAGAGACCTAGAATAGTAAAGAAAATCCTAGGCAACAAAGGCAAGTCAGGAGGAATCAAAATTTCTGACTTGAAATTATACTACAAAGCTACTATGATAAAAGCAGTATGGTACTGACAAAAACAGACCCGAGGATCAATGGAACAGAGTAGAAGATGAAAACAGAATTATAAAGACACTCATCCACCTTATCTTTGATAAAGGGGTCAGATATGTTCACTGGAGAAAGCCTCTTTAATAAATGGTACTGTAGAGCCAGGGATGTAACTCAGTGACACAACACCCACCTAGCAAGTGCAAGGTCCTGAGTTTGTTTCCAGTACCAAAAAATAAATATATTAAATTTTTAAAAAATAAATGGTGCCAGGAAAATTGGCTTTTCACATAACAAAGACTAAAACTAGACCAATCTCTATCATCATACACTAAAGTCAAAATGAATCAAAGATCTAAATATTAAAACAGAAACACTAAATCTATAGAAGAAAGTAGAAGTCTTAAAGACATAGGGAAAGGCAGAGAGTTCATGAACAAAACTCAAACTGCATAGAAGGCACTTCAAAGAATCAACAACAGGGATCTCATCTTACTAAAAAGCTTTTGCACATCAAAAGAAATCACCAACAGAGTGAAAAGAAAACCTACAGAGTGGGAAAAAAAATTTAGCCAACTGTCTCTCAAAGGACTTCTATCTAGAACATATAAAGAATTGAAAAAATCAGGCCCCAAATTCAAAGATCCAATCCAAAAATGGGTATTTGAGATGAACACACACTTCAAGATGAAGAAATAAAAATTGCAAATAAAAATATGAAAAAAATGTTCAACATCACTGATCATTTGAGATATGCAAATTAAAGCAACACTGAGATTCCATCTCACTCCAGAAAGAATGGCTATCATCAAGAAATCAACCAATAACAAATGCTGGCAGGGCTGTGGGGGAAAATGAACCCTTCTCCACTGTTGGTAGGAATGTAGACGGGTGCAACCAGTATGGAAATCAGTGTGGAGATTTCTCAGAAAACTAGAATTAGAGGTTTCATTTGACCTTGCTAGTCCCCTGTAGGGTATTTTCCCAGAAGAATTAAAAACATCATACCATAGCAATATATGTGCACCCATGTTTATAGCAGCACAATTTATAACAACTAAATCTTGGAAACAATACAAATGCCTACCAACAAAGAAAAGGATAAAAAAAGACATGGCTTTTTTTTCACAATGGAGTACTACCGAGTTATAAAGGATAAACTCAAGGCTTTTTTCGGTAAATGGATGCAACTAAAGACCATACTTATAAGTGAAATAAATCAGGCTTGCATGTATAAGCATTGTATTTTCTCCCTAGTATAAGAAACTGAAAGAGTAAATAAGATCCAAAATCTCCAACAAATATCATGAAAGAGAAAGAAACTGCTCAAAAGGAAAGAATGGGGTAGGGGAAAGGAGAAAAGAAGAAAGGTAAAAGAAAAAAATATATACACATAAGATAGCTAAAATAATTGTGCCACTAATATCTTTTAGTTCATTGAAAAGGAACAGTTTGTGCTTATATCGTTTGATTAATTTTGCATGCCTATATCTTATAATCTGAGCAACTACTTTGAAGATAACAATGCACAATATATTAACCATTATTAATTTCCTATTATCTTGTTATGAAATTCTGTATCATTGTGTTTTTTTGGATTTTTTTCTCTTTAAAATAAAAAAATAAAAAGATGTACAAACTTAAGTGCTAGTGAGAATCATAGAACCAAAAGAACTTTTAGCACATTTTCAGGAACTGAAACACTTGCTCTACAACCCTACTCTTTTCTTCCCCTGGCCCCATCTTCCCAGTGGCATGGCCAATGTCCTTGAGTCTGCCCTTAGGTAAAGTTCCCGGCTGTCCTTGTCCTATTTTCACACCTTCATTTGCCAAAATATCAGATGATCTGTCATGGTTTATGTCAGTGGCCCCCAAGCCTCATGCCTTTGCATTATGAATTTGTGATTGGTTCATTGTCTAGTGCTTGGATTGGGGGTGTGAGTGCTACACCGGCCTAGGGGTGGAGCCAGGATGTGATGTAATGGCAGGAAGAAGATGTGTCTCTCTCTCTTGCAGGTTTCCGCTTGCTGTTTGCAGCCACCATGAACTGCGGCCCCACCATGCCACCCTGCCTTGGAGCCAACTGAGTATGGACTGAAACCTCCAAAAACTGTAAGAAATAAACCTTTCCTTTACCAACTTTGGGCATCAGGTATTTTGTCTCAGCGATGAGTAAAAAGTAACTAAGACATGATCCTTCTCCTGCCTCCAAGGCCTTTTCCTCCACCAAGGTTCTGATTAATCACTTGTAGCTCTGCTTCATCCTGACCATATTGTACAGCATGGTGGTTATGACCCCCAGCTCCAGAGAAATGAGTTTCCCACTCACATCCCAACCTGCTGCCTTCTAGGCAATGCCTTGAATCATCATCTATCCATAACATGAGCAGAACAGTTAATAATCACCTCCTAAGGTTGCTGCAAGGATGAGGTCCTTAGCATAATATCTGGCCTACACAAGCCTCAGCAGGTGACGATCAACTTGACCACCCTCTCTTGAATTGGTGCCAGGCAGGAGTGCAGAGGAAGAGCCAGCATTCACCAACCTTTAGTGGTCAGCAGGGTGAGTGGGGGCCTCAAGGTACACCCTCTAAGAGCACTCTGTTCGGTCTTGAGAAAGACGAATGGGGAAGGCCCAGGTGTCTGCCAAACCTTGGCCTGGTAAATTATTAATGTGCTTCTGTGTGTTCTTTTATTCAGAAACAACTTTGAAGTTTCCCCTGCCCTTGCCACAGGGATGAGTGGGCAGGGAAGAGGAGAGGGGAGGAACTGCAGAAGAGGAATAAGCAGTGTGTAATCAAGAAGGGAGAAAAACCAAAGCCACTGCTGGTATCCCTTCACATCTGAAGTCAGTAATTGTAACTTTTCATCAAGCAAGATTCCTCATACTAAGCACCAAAAAAAGGAAGATCAGGAAGAATTCAAAAGCAATTCTTAGTAACAGCTGTGGGTGCTAGACCGACAGGTCCCTCCTGGGGAGGTGACAGTTGGTGAAAACAGTCTGCAGCAGGCAGGAGTTTACCTGGGCAAGAGCAGCCAGCCAGGCCTCGTAGGGACTAATTATGAAAATATGATTACAATGGATTAGTGATCTTGTCAATCAAAGCCACACGCTAGCTAGCACCTGGCAGTAGGTGAAAATGCCACAGGACAGAAGAATGTGATGCTGTGGGGGTTTTGTACAAAATGTTCTTCCCCAGGAGGGAAGGGCTGTGCTGTGGAGGCATTAACAGCCCCTCTGGGGAGGAGAAGGCAGGACACTGGAGAGGACAGCCCTGGCACATCTGTACCTTCTTATTCTCACCCGAGAATTGGCGCAGAGCTTTACATAAGCCTGGGAGGATATCATGTTGTCGTCCCATAGAAGCCAAGGAAAGTGGTAATAGCGACTGCAGCTACTGCCCCTGAACACATAGAACATGCCGAGCCTGGTGCCCAGTACCTTACAATCACTGAGATAAGTGTTATGTCTCTACTGGCTACACAAAGGTTCAGAGGTCTGGATAGCACCAGCATAACACCACCGCAGCGGATCAGCTCAAGTCTAAGCTCATTCTCATCATCACCAGGTTCTCCTGACTCTTCCAAAATGGTACCCCCGTGCCTACGTTCCTCCTCCTCCTTCAACTGCAGTAGCAAAAGCTTGCTCCACATCACAGTGACAACAATGAAGGAAGGACAGTGGAGCCCAGAGGCCAGATGTTTAATTCAGAGGCCTATGTTCCTAATAGATCCCTGAAGCCAAGCATGGGGACACAAGCCTGTAATCCCAGCACTCTGGGAGCTGAGGAGGAAGGATTGCAATTTTGGGCAAACAAGTAACATAAAAGGCTGGGGATTTAGCCCAGTGGCAAGGTCCAGAGTTCAATTCCTAGTACCAGAGGAGAGAGGAAAGAAAGGAAGGAGAGAAGGATGAACAGACAAATGGACACATGGGGGGAGAGTGGGACTATGCCTTGGCAATACAGTAAATGCATTGTTTATGTCTTGACATTAAATTCTTGAAGGATATATACCAAACAGGTATTATTATTCTATTTTATGGCTACAAACATGAAATCTTACAAAAGTTGAAAATAGAGCTGGCAATAGTCAGAAGAGAAATCCCAAACCAGGTGTTCTGATTCCCGAGTTTGGTTTCTTAGAACCTGTCTCTCTCTACTGAGACTCAGTCCTGTGACAGTTTCATCAAACCCCACCTGAACAGGTATGCAGAGTGTCCAACTAGCAGCTGACTGCTCTGCAATTTTCTTCCCTTCTTCCCAGCCAAGGACAGCCACTATGTGGCACCATCATGGAGATAAGTGACCTGGCATGGGGGAGATAAAATTCTGTCCAAACTCAAAATTGTTATCAATAAGTAACATAACCTAATTTTCATCCATGCCTTTTAATGCTAAAGGATCAGAATAAAGAAAACGGTGTTTTCTGGTTTATGATCATTAGAAGGTAGAATATGGAGTGATGCCCAATAAATGAAAAGGATGAATGCAAACAATGTTTTGGTAACACTTATAGCAAACAAAAAGATAGCACATCAATAAAACATGAGTGCAGCTGCCACCTCTTTCAGAGTCACATCTATTACAGCACTTACTGTCCACCACTGTGATTAGCAATTTAGGCAGTTTACAAATCTCTATCACTCCCCTGTGAGCAAGGCTCTTTGTGAATTATGTCTTGGGAACCTCTGTGTCCCCAGCCTGAGCACAGAGCCTGGTGAAGGGCTGAGCAGATACTTAGCCCAGTTTTGTTTTCTGGGTTCACTCTGATCCTATACAGAAGCAGAGAGATAAACTAAAGGATTTCTTCATTTCTTTTTAAGCCATATCATCCCACAATCCCGAGGAGGAATGGATGTAAGTGATGTATAGGAGGCATTCACTCTGCAGACTTAGACTCCCTCTTGCTGGCATAAAAGAAACAAACAAACCTTTAAAACAAAAGCCAGGCATACACTGGCCTTTTTCAGTGACAGATGACACTGTCGAAACATGATGAGTAGCATGAGCCACCCTGAGAAAGAATCCATACGTAAAGTACACCGAGGAATAAGGGAAGTACGTTCCAGCAACAGTGACAGACTCCCCCATTTCAAGGATTCCATCCCCAGGGGCCAAGGGCAGTGGAGGCTGAAGGAGAATTCCCACACACAGGGCTGACAAATGCAGCTCAACACTTGGAGTGATGCCTGTGTGAAATCTGGGAACCAGAGGTTGAGTCTGTTAACTAACTCAGCAGAGGCAGGAATATGCCCATGCATAGCTGAAAAACAGCCTCGTGCATCTTAGGGAATCACATCTGGTTGGCCTTGAACACATAACTCACTCCTTCTAAGCCTGCAGGGCAAAGCCATCATGTTTCAGGGAGGGGTGGGGAAAAAAAGAGACATTTGTAGGATAGCTGAATCATCCCTTTGAAATATGCTAGTCACTCCTTACCCAGAAAGCAACTTCAAACAACAAGGGTATTTTTAAAACGGAGAGCACTCTTTGAGTTTTCAAAGATGAAATACACACTGTACTGTACTTTTAAGTCCAGGGAAATGATTTGAGTCTTCCTGGTGGTGTGTAGAGTAGCTGAAGAGCAAATCTGAATGGCTCAACCCACTGAACGGCCTTAAAATCGCCCTATGATGAAGAAACTGCTCAAAAGAGAAGAACTGGGATGGGGGAAAGGAGAAAAGAAATAAGGCAAAAGATTATATATATACAAATATATATGCTAGATAATTATACTACTATTCTCCATTAGTTCATCAAAAAGAACAGCTTGTGCTTTGTTTGATCATTTTTTTATGCCTGTATCTTATAATCTGAACAACTACTTTGAAGATAACAAATATGAAATATAACCACTGTTAATTTCCTATTATTTTCTTTCTAAGGTCTGTATCATCATTTTTTTCATTTAAAAAAAAAAATCCCTATGATGCAATCCCAATCCATTCCCCAGCTCATGCCTCTCAGAGTCCCGCACGGTGGTGACCAAGTCGCCCTCTCCTGTGTGTCCCAAGCTCACCAGATGGTCTTGTGTTTCCACCTCCATTCCTGCCCCTGCTATCTCCTAGAGGGCACTCTGTCCCTCAGAACCACCCGGGAGGCTTCTTCCATTAGGAAGCCAGTCGCCAATACCTCAGTGGTATTATCTGTTCTGAGTTATCTTTAAACCCTGAATCTTATGTTGAGCTCTTGTAGTGCATTGGTAACTGGTGGTCCACTTAAACACCAGCTCAACTGAATCAGTGTGGTGCTCAGCGTGGACGGCCCACCTGTGGTCTGTTGCTAGCATAAAAAGGAGACCAGGAATAGAAGAGTAGCATTATGGGTTCTCCTAAGTGTTGCTGTTATTGTTTGGAACCATTGGTTCTCCTGGAGAAGCTTGTTATGCTTGTTACAAGCTCAGCCGTTATCATTAGAGGAGCTTGGACCTTGCTGCTGAGAATGGCTGCGATTCACTTTGAGGAAGCTTTGGTCCTTAGTTTGAGCATCACTTGCTGACTTTGGAGGGGAAGATATGTGCTATTTAACCTCCAAGAGAAGTTTATCCCACTGGCTTAATGATATGTATCTAGCTGTTCTCATTGTTGGAGGAACTCGGGACCTCACTGCTGCTGAGGATGGCTATGGTACTTTTCAGGGAAGCCCTGGTCCTTATTTTGAGTGTTGCTTCTTGGCTCAAGCACAGAACCCACTGGGCCTGCTGGCACAGATCCTTAATCCTGCTGGCATATACTTTTTAGCTTTCACCACTGACCTCTGGGCCTTCCCTGCCCAGATCCATGAAATAGACTTGCATGAGTCATTGTCATGAACTCTTAAGTTCTCGGCTGAACTCATGCAGGTTATTGCCATGGGACCAGGCCTCTGGCTGGATTTTCTAGGTCTCTAGTGTTGTGGACAGATTTCCTGCACTTTCTTTGTATTTGACTCCTTGGGTGGCCATTATAAATTATGTGTCCTGTATGTAAATTGTTCTCCTTGCAACCCCTGACTGTAACAGCTCTCCTGTGTTTACTGACCTCCCATAGCACGGAATTGGTCAACTGACTTGGTCAATCCAATGAGATACTAACAGCAATAGCTGATATTCACTGAGCACTGTTACATTTTGAGGGCTTAAACTAAACCTTTTATAAACATTATCACATTTCATCCTCACAGCCTACCCATGTGGGGACACCTACTATTGATTATCCCCAGGTTTCAGATGAGGGTAACTGAGGGATAGAGAGGTTAAATATCTTGCCCATAATCACCCCACCAGCATGAGTGCAGGCCTGTCTAACTCCAGATTCTATCATCAAAACCATCCCTAAGACCATCATATATTATTCTCCTGGGTCTCCCATAGAACTTGGTCCTCTTATATATTTGACTCCCATTTAGTGAGCAAAACCATAGAATGTTCTAAAGCTCACTCATTACTCCTCAATGCTTTCTACTAACATGACATTTCTGAGAATTTTCTACATTGCAGACACTGTGTTAGGCCCTGTGAATGAGAGAATGAGCAAACAGAGTTCCTGCCCTCAAGCAGTTTATAGGCACAAACCAGAGACTCCATAAGTACTGGAACTGAATTCCCTTAAACACAAGACTATTATTGATAGCCCTAAATATGTCTGAGTACAGTGGCCACTTAGCTCAGAGAGGCATTCAGCTGTATGGAGACACTGGATTAAAGCACAAGCATACAGACATTTGCCTGCACTGCCAGGAATATGCTATGATATCTAGCAAGGCTTATGCCATCTACTAGCTCCCAGGGAAATTTGAGATACTGGACAAACATCGGTGAATTCACAGGTGGGTCTACCATCAGAATTGCCTGTTCCTTTTTTATGGACACCTAAGTATCCTAAGTATTTCTGGAGAAACGGATGAGGGATGGATCACTGACTCGGCTGATCTGTAAGATTTGAAACCATCAAGAGAGAAGAGGGTTCTCCTCAGCAATGGTCCTTCAGTGATGTGCAGCTTATTATTCCAGATTCAGTATGTGTGAATTTTCTAACTTACTATAATTTTTTTTACTCTCAAGACAATACCCAGGATGCTTTTTATTGTCATTCACAAACATGTTCAGAATAGTAAAAAAAAAAAAAAAAAAAATCCCAATCACTTGAGTGTATGCCCCAGTTAAGGTCACAGAGGGAAATGCTCTGCTTCTCAGTTACAGCTCCCGTAGTGGGGACAATTTATGACAATTAATGGTGGCATCATCTTGAATAGAAATGCCCAGCTAATTGGTCTGGGCCCATAGTTCTGAGTGGGTGTGACTGGATGATGAATTTACTAAAGAGGAAAGACCCACCCTCGGTGTGGGTGGCACCAACTAATAGGCTTGGGGCCTGGATGGAATAGAAACAGAAAGAAGGAAGTCCTGCTCCTGTTTCTTAGAGGAGCTCCATCTTTGCCATTGCCTTTGGATGCCCATTACCAGGCTTCCAGGGCAGACTTTCCAGTCTTGCAGATCAGACTCATCAGTCTTCCACTTCAGACCCTTTGACTTCTTGACACAGAATTCACACAGAACTCTACAGTGAACTCCAGGCCTTGGACTGTTGACTGGATCCCTCATTTCT
This sequence comes from Dolichotis patagonum, assembly GCA_004027295.1. Lineage (NCBI taxonomy): Eukaryota > Metazoa > Chordata > Mammalia > Rodentia > Caviidae > Dolichotis > Dolichotis patagonum. Next base: position 7,732 of record PVJX010001158.1, on the reverse strand, counting down.
CCAGTGTGCACACAGCACTTTTGCACTCTTCCACACCTGACTCTGCCACTGTAAGCCCACCTTGTAAATCTTGATTTATACCATTAATATTAAATCTATTCCTCTATTGAACACTAACTGATACACATTCTGGTACCTGTAGTAGGGTCATTTCTGTGACTATGTGAACCACATGCCTTTGGAACTGGCTTGCAGGGGGAATTTGAGTAGGTTTGAAGATGCCAATTTCAGAAGCAGTCCTAGAATGCTGTAAGCCAAGCTGGATGGGAAACTTTCTCAGAAGACCAGAATGAGAAGAGAAATGCAGTTAGTAAAGACTTGGATCACCAGGTTTCAGCAGAGAACAAGGACTGCATTAGCAATTGGACTCCATGCATGTTACACTCTGGCAGAAAATTTACTGCTTCTTTCTTATGGTTCTCACAAGGATTCAGTGAAGTATTGAACAGCTTCAGCACTAGGACATATGACGTAGCTGTAAGGGAAGCACATAAGCTGGACTAGCCCTGAGCTGGAGGCTCATTTTTCTTCTGGAAAACTCTTCCTGAGTACAGCCTCTCAGCCCACAGAAGCATACACGTGACTTGACGTCCTTTTCCTCCATCACATTGCAGTCCACTGGTCTGGCCCATTGCCTTAGGTTTTCTGGGTTCACATTTAGAATGATGAATTATCATTCAAAATTCTCATTTAATAATCCAAGCTTTGGAGTCACACAGATCTCAGCTTGAGTTCTACCTCAAACATGTATTAGTGGTATTATTTGGTACAAGTTACCAGTTCAGAGTCTCAGTTTTCTCATCTGGAATATGGAAATAATATCTACCGTGAAGATTAAATGGGACTACTAGTTGCCAAGTTAGAATTAAAGACATTTATTAGGTTGAAGAATTACTATTTAAAGGGTAAAGCATTTTCATGTGGAGTGATTAAAAAATTGGAAGTAGGTAGCAGTGATGGTTGGTTGCATAGCATTGTGCATATAATTCATCCCAAATTGTGCACTTAAAAATGGCTTAAGTGGAAATGTTCATGTTAGGTTGCACCGTGACTGTAAGAAACGGATTTATCAAGGGAAATACCTGTGAGATAAAGGTGTGTAGGGGGCTTAGAGGGCCTTTAGACTCTGATAAAGATCTGACCCCCAAGGGAAGAACAAAGGAAAGGAAAAAGTCGGAGGTAGAATTTAAACAATGACACAGTTCCAAGGTTCCCACCATGATCTAGGAATGGGCCTTCTTCACTTCCCTGCCACACTCTCCCTAGCAGGGAGCAGCCTAGGAGAAGCACATCATTACTGCAATGGTCTTCATGGGTTTGACAGCACAGACCCATAAGCAGACAATGTCCCCCATAGCTGGAGATCTGAATGGTGCAGTCCCATGGGTGCCATGGGGATCATGCATGCTAAGGTCCTCAACACCTGAAAATGACAGACAGTAAAAGTGGCGTTGATTTCTAGTGAAATTGCCAAAATCACTACAACCACTAACTACCAGTAACATGATCTTTATTTCAGTAAAAGTTGCTTCCAAGTAACATATGGCCAACTGTAAATCATTTCTATCTGGAAGTAGTTGTAATAAGTCTTATCAATTGTGATAGTCATCTAGACAGTTTAAACTGCATTGTCAACATTAGACAGTTTGTTAGTTTTTCTCTCACAAGGGAAGGATGGAAGTAAGTTATGACTCAAAAATAATACATGAGTCAAGGGCTGTGGCTGGAACTTGCATGATACCTTTGAACATCAGAGCCTTCCATCACTTTATGGGGACAGCACTGATCCCTGCTGGACTGGGAACCCCCAAACGACTCACCTCCTTTATGTTAATGCCATTTCATCACCTATAGCCCAAGTAACTGGGAGAGATGTGGTCAGCATGAACCTTTCTTCAACAAAAATGAACCAGAAAGCAGTGTCAAAGGAGGTAATCCCATCTCACTACTCATGGCAGCAAGACTGTGACTCTGTGTTGTCCCATTTAGACACCTGGGGTGATTTCTTTGCCCTGAGGACAGTACATGTTTCATTTCTGTATTCCCTTAAGAAAGAAGAGTATGACACTCAATCAAATATAATGGGGGAATAATCATTTCTCTGTCTTCTGATAGGAAGAAGTTAATCAATTTTGTTTCAAACTCAAAGTGAATGACCTGGAGAAAAAGGCAGATGGAGAAAAGTAGATTTAAAGAGCACTTCTAACTTTGAGGCTTTTGTCTTTCCCCAATCATTTAATTAAGTGAATCTTTTGTATTTTATCTCTTTCCTAGGCAAAAAGTGAAGCTCTGAAGAATCAAGAAAATAATAAATATGGATGCTCATTTCTCTTGCTATTCATTCCACCAAGTGAGAGACAGTGTTTGTTTTCCCACTATGATTCCTGCACCCCCCATCTCTTCTTATGAAATATCTACAGCCTTTTCTGTTATTCGGTTCAGAAAGCCCTGGAATTCTTTCACTATATGCATGGCTTTATACTATTGTGTTATGTTTGATATTATTGTAATTGAAACTATGCTCAACTATAGCAGAGTAAGAGATATGGTGTTAGATACTGTTGATGTCCAGTTGACTTAATGTAAAGTACTGTGTTGCCTATGTTGTCCTCTTCTGATCT